>PNEQ01117660.1:0-49810 GCA_003012365.1 Medauroidea extradentata | reverse complement strand
CCCATTATCCGCCACAATCATTTCTGGCAGCCCATATGCCGCAAATGCTGTGCGTAGCTTCTCTGTAGTTTTTTCTGCTGTTGTGCTGTGCATGGGCCATACCTCCACCCACTTGGAGTATGCATCAACCAGAATCAGAAACTTATTGCCCTCTTTCTCTGCAAAATCAATATGCACTCTTTCCCCTACTCGAGACGTTCTGGCCAGGATACCCCGAAACCTCTTGCTGTATTATGAACTGAGAGTTGACATGGCGTACATTGCTTCACTGTTTCCCCTATCTCCTTGTCTAGTCCTGGCCACCAAACATAACTTCTACTCAACATCTTCATCCGTACAATTCCAGGATGACCCTCGTGTAGCATCTGCAACACCACTGACCGCAATACTGGGGGAATAACCACTCTGTCTGCCCACATCAAACAATTCCCTTCCATCTTTCCTACAGGCATAAGGCTTAAAGCTAGGATCACTGACCAACTGTGGCCAACCACACATTGTGTATCCCTTCACAGCTTTCAGCACCTTGTCTTGGTCAGTTTCTCTCGCAATTTCGGTGGCCTGGATTGGCAGGTTCTGAACAGGTTGCGTTTGAAACACTGGATGTTCTAGGGCATGCATCTCTGGTAGAGGTAATCGAGACAAAGCATAGGCATTCCCCATTTGCTGACCTTTTCTGTACTCGATGGTGTAGTCGTACCCTGATAACAGCAATGCCCAACGTTGTAATCGAGCCGCTGCTAAAGCTGGAACTGCCTTCTTTTCTCCAAAGATAGTGGTAAGTGGACGGTGATCTGTGAACAGGGTAAAATGTCTACCATACAAATGTTTATGAAAACTTCTGTATAGCAAAAACAATACTCAAAGCCTCTTTCTGCAGTTGGCAGTAACCCTGCTCTGCTTTGGAAAGTGTCCTTGAAGCAAAACATATTGGTCGCTCTGTGTTATCAGCCATCCTGTGTGACAGCACTGCCCCTATCCCATATTGGGAGGCATCACTGGACACTACCACCTGTTTTTGTGGGTCGAAAGGTATCTGCACCGGTGCTTGAAGGATCCACACTTTGCTGTCCTCAAATAGTTTCTGACAGGGTGTGTTCCAATCCCATGATGCTCCTTGCGCCAGTAAATTATACAAAGGCTTCAATCTAGCTGACATGCAAGGCACAAATCTTGCATAACATTTTAACAGCCCCAAGTATGCCTTCAACTGTGATACTGAAGTGGGTGCCGGGGCCTCCTTTATTGCCTCTAGCAAGTACCTTGCTGGTCTGATGCCGTTGCCACTGATGATGTACCCCAGGAACTTCACTTCTTTCTCTAGGAAATGGCACTTCTCTTTTTTTGCTCTAACGCCATACTTTTTCAACCTTTGCAACATCCTTTCCAATGTTTGCGCACAGTCCTCCACTGAACTTCCTGTCACCAGAATGTCATCCAAGTATGTGACAACTCTTGGGATTGAGGCGTAAACATACAAAACGTAAAAGTTTTCTTGTTTTCGCAGTAAAAATGGTAATTTATTGTAAAACAGGATAACCAACTGCTCTTTACCATCGAAGCAAAACTTCTGACGTCACTTCCTTTGACGAAAAGCTTTGAGCGGTCAGAAACTATAACGTCTGAAGCAAATACTGTCGTACATAATCGCTCGATGAAAATGAAACGCTATTTCGGATGTGAACGGAAAGCAAATTGCTTCGTTAGTCGACTTTGGTCGGTGGTACATAATAAGCCCGCTGGACTGCACAGCGCCACACGACGCAGCATTATCCTTAGATTTCTCAAACTTTACTGACTTCTCTAACAAAATGACTTTGAATTACTAGGACTTGATCGCTGTTTGGGCCAGAAAAAAGCTTTGAATTACAAATTAATCGAATTTCGAACTAACCATACTTCATAGCATGTAAAATCCTATCCTCACGTTCGGGACAGCGATGGCTTCGATTTATATAGCATTTCGAATTAACCGCGTTCGAATTAACGAGATTTTACTGTACAAGTGGGCTTCTTTTACAAGCCTCACTTTCAGAAATAAAAAGTAACAAAATTCTACAAATGTTGGATCAAACTGTACATGTAAAATTGAACCATATCAACACAGTGATCTAGATTTGATTCCTAAGCATGTTTCATTTAACCTATTTTCCTTGCACTGTCTTTCAGATGCTGCTCCATTATTTAGCTCAGGTTCTCACTGCTAAGCGCTGACAATATTTATCTGCTTTCTTATTATTTGGTAATAATACCTAATTACAGTAAACCCCCGATCTAACGACATCTGCGATCTAACGACTTAATTTCCAGGAACCGTGGAAAAATTAATATTTTAAAAATTTATCTAAGCTAAGCAAAGTGAAACAGATCACAGTAAAACGTTAATAAAAATATTTACTTGTACATTAAACAATAACATAATGCAGTTATCATAAACTAGTAATATGCAGCTGTGAAAAAAAACTGTTTAAAATTGTTAGAAACTTCGGCTGGAATATAATTGAAGCGCACGCTGGGTGCGTAGGCCGCCCGTGCAACACCGACATATGTGAGACGTGATGACTAACCCTGCCTTATCTCCTAATGTTCCGTCTCACTTCTCCATGCTCCCTCCTCCCAGAACTTCCCTCTCACACTCCTCCACGTGTCCTTATCTCAGCTATGCAGTTCTATACGTGACGTGGCATAGCAATGATAATTTAAAACCTTTTTTGAAATTGAAAATTTAAGGAAAATCGTCCGTGTTGAAATTTCCTTTGCAAGGGTGCTGTAAGAAACACGCCGCCATTGAATATATATAGGGTAGAAGTCGCTTCCCAATAGCCGAAAACTTTCGCGTTTTGGATCAATATATCGAGTAGTTTGCCTAACGATCACGAGATGGCAGGGGCGGCGGTAGCATGAGTCAGTGGCGCGCACAGCGGCGAGTAGGACTAGGGCTCTATAAAGACTAGGTATAATCGTCCGCCATTTTGGGTCCTTCGCAGCTACCGCAAGCCAAGTCATGCTCGCGCGCCCGAAAAATCGCAGAAACTTAACTCATCACCAATCGAAAACTATTCGGTCAATTGACTTTAAAAAAAATTACAGAGTATTAATGAACTGTCCTGCCAATGACGCTATCCTTTAATTTTCTTTATGACAATTATTTACTATGTAAAAAAAAAAGTTTAGCGATGGCATGAACATTTTTGACCGGGAAATGCAGGGTAAAATATAGTAAGCGAGAAACTTTTTGGTTTTACGAGATAGAGGGGGGGTGTCAGTGGAAGAAACAAAAAGGATAGTATAAAATTATTATTTATGCCCCTCTTGGCGAGTTTCGCGAATCGCTGTTGTTTTGGCGGCAGGTTGAAGACAGAATATCTCTGGCGCGCGGCGCCGCGCCGTCTAGCTCAACGATCTGACTACGAATTATACCTTGGATTGTCTTCATAGTAAATACATTAATTTTAACTCTACATTTTGTATTTAATATAACGTTTTTAACTTTCGATAACAGATTTTAGGGTTGTGTACAAAAGTATACATTATCGAATATAAATAAATTTTCAAAATAAAATATTGAATAGAAAATTAATGCAACGTCCTTAATTTCACTACAGATAGTTTTTGAAATCTACTATTTTATTAAAAGTATTTTAAGATTGTTGATTCTCCCACAAAATAGGCTTAGACCTACATACAACTGGAAATATATATTTTTTATTTACTTAAAGGCACATTTTCAACAATTAATAATAAATACATAAAAGCAAATTTATTTGATGTCTTTACTAGGTTTTTAACAGTAACTCATTGAAATGCAAATATAATACTTTTAACTTTGTGCTACTTGTTATGTAAGTATTAATACTAATATTATCGAGGCTTCAGCAGTAAAAGATGCAGTTATCACATTAAAAGTACAACATACATTCAATTTATTTAACATTCTAAATATTTTCAGTTTGTTACAAATAAAAAAAATTTATTTTTAAAGAAAGTGATTCAAGAAAATTGGTCTTATTACAAGTTATTGGTATGTAATAGCAAACACGTTTGTATTTTGCGTTACTAATGCAAAATACGTGATTACCAATCGGACAGATCGATGCATCTCCACTATGTTGCTAAAACGATAGTTTGAAGATTTATACGTAGAGTGTCCTGAAGTTGTAAACGTAAATAGTTGCTGATAATGAATTTGTTTTTAAACTGATTTCATTGAGGTTTCAAAAAGTTTATTTACTAATATGAATTTAAGTTTTGTTTTCAGTCAATCTACACTAAAAATTACGACACACTGCCTATCATGTAGCGGTGTGAATAAAATATATTTTTTTTTTTTTTTTTGTTCTGTAGCTGCTCTTTACTCACTCTGTGCAGACAGTATATAGCCACGCTGATTTATAGAGTCGGGATAATAATTACAAATCTTTCTTCACACGCTTGTGCAAGTGCTAATTTTCCTTACAATACGACCGAACATGTATGTTATAGTCTATGAGTTAAATATCTGAAACATAGCATGCTTACTTTTATGCCCATTAAGCCAAGCGAACAAACATTACATTTCCGTAAATTTGTGGAAGACAGTATGGAGAAGTGCCGCTAATTTGCTGTAGCGTACCTCGTAAATATAACACATGGTATCTTACAACTATAACTTACTTAAATACTCTCTGTAAACATGTTGGATATAAATTTGTATTTAGAAGTTCTTTCCTTTTTACTGTATGTCTGTAAATAACACAGTTATCGCCCAATATAGTTAATGCGGGAATTGTAATTTCTATTCTATAACTACGTTATCACGATATATATTCATAAAGTAAGAATTTTCGTTATCAATGAGATACTTGTTAGAAATTTGTTACATACAAAAGCCTATTAAGGCCTTGCTCTTTAGTTTTGTAGTGGTTTCGAAAATATGTATTTAAACGCAAATTAATACATATATCAAAAATTCATTCTTACAGTTTTAACACATATATCATCGTTTGTATCTGAATTTTTCAGTTCCACTACACTAAACGTATTTTTAGATTTTTGCCTCTGAAATATCACATACTTTGTTGTCAAAATAAGCCAAAATGAAGCAAAATAATTTGTTGCTAGCAAACGGTACATTATTTTAAAAAAAAATGCTCTGGCATAATAATTGTGTATCGTATGACTGTACATAGTCTCAAATTTTTTTCAAAACATTTGGTTAAGAAATAGTTGAGTTATTTGCAATTGTTTGAAATAAATGATAGATCATGGCCTTAAAAACTACTGTGAACCTGGTTAATATAAACCACGTAAATATAAAGACCTTGTTAACACTAAGTAATTTTCGTTCCCCTAAGAATGAGATGAAAATTGTAACACTAACTTAAACGCTCAATAAAATGTTTCCTTGTACACCACACAACGCCAGAACCTCAACATGCCTGCAGAGGTTCCTCATTCATTGCGATAATTCGGCACAACGTATCTTCTCCCATAAATGTGTGACATATATTTATATTGTATATGCGTTTTACTACGAACTGTCGCTTCAGAGGCAATAATTAAAAATAATAATTAACGTTCGTAAGGATATTTATATAAATATAATGTAAAAAGTTTAGAACAATAAGTAGGGAAAGGAATATTTCGCGAGTTCAACGTCATGCTTGTAGAAATCCATTGATCTATTTATGCACGAGCCCCGGCCATTTGTCCCCTAGCTGCTACCCACAGGAACAACAGACAATGAACTAATAGACGGGACTTGAGTATACGTGGGACAATGAATTATAACACGTCGGCCATTGAACTCGCGAATTATTGCTTTCCTTAACAATAAGTGACCGAAATACGTGTTTTAGAATAAGGGTATGTCCATGAAACAATATTGTTTGAAACACATTTATTCCTGGACCACTTAAAACATATACTTTGTACTTATACTACGATAAACAGATAAGTGTAGTTCATTATATTATTGCTGTTTACTGTCTTAAAAATTCATGTTACGGTTGCGGCAGATCACAGATAGCTATTTCAGGGACGAGCCTGGTACTGTAAGGGTTATGAGTTCAAATCTAGGTGTCGGTTGAATTTTTGTACGTTATATATTCATTTGGGATATAATTGAGGTTCTATGCTGTAGTGGGCTTAAACGAAAATGTAAATAAAAGATGTAAGATGTTCTGAAAAAAAAAAGTCAATTCTAATTTGCATTAACGACATTTTTTAAGCGATGAAACTGTATTAAACTTTTTTTGAAGTGATGAAACTGTATTAAACTGTACGCAAAATAACTGCTTGTTGTAAAATTTGTACATATTTTAAAATTAAATTAATTTTAGTATCTCTTCCACTGTTACACACAAAAAAGTGCTTTGGATTGATGCTCTATTTTAGGTTATAGATTAATGCATATAATAAAATAGCTGCGCAATTTTCTACATGGCATCTGGGAAGAATAAAAAATGCTGCAAACAATAATTTCAAATATATTCAATGTTAGTTTTTGTGATATTGCAAAATGTGTAACTTCAGCTTAAATCGCGGGTGATCAATTTAAACTGCAAAAAAAAAAAAAAAAAAAATAAAATGTAAAATGTTCGGTACACAGTTAAATAGAAGTATGTAAATGAATACCAGTTATTAAAATGTAATTTGTCGAATTTGTCTTTGTGAACTAAACGACTGTAAAAATACATGTGTACATATGTTGGATTCACGGTGTCTTGAGGTTTATTATTATACATTGGCTACTTATTTTTACAATTATGTTCTATGTTATCTAATTAAGTACATAGTACAAAGTAACATTACAAACTAGTAACTTAATATATATATATATATATATATATAAAACTAACATTCACAAAGTAAATATTATGTATATAAACTAAGAGTGAAGTTGTGTTCGCGTCGTTGAGCGAGACCATGCCTCGCGCGCGTAATATTCTGTCTTCTACCTGCCGCTAAAACAACAGCGATTCGCGGAAATCGTCATGAGGGGCATAGAAAGTTAATTTATACTATCCTTTTTGTTTTGTTCGCTGATACCCCCCATCTATCTCGTATAACAAAAAAGTTTCTCGCTTACCATAATTTACTCTGCATTTTCCTGTCAAATGTCAGCATGGCATTGTTAAAATTTTTTTAAAAATAATATGATGGTTGCAGAAAATTAAGTTAATGGACATTACCATTGGCAGCATAGTTCATAAATGCAATACAAAAATTTTGAACACATTTGGCTGAATAGTTTCAGATTTATGAAGAGTTTAGTTAGACAGGTTTTTGTGGCGCGCGCGCATGGATTAGCTTGTGCCAGCTCCGAAAGACCCAAAATGGCGGACGATTATACCCACTCTTTATAGTGCCTTAAGTAGGACTACTACGACACTTTGTTACCATCCTTCTCACGTGCCGGGTAGGAGAAGGGGTGTGTTCTGTCTTCCGTGCTTCGTTTGCTTTTCCCCCTCCCCAAGCTGCTGACATTACATGGCGGACGGCGGGTTTTAGCTACGGACTACGTAGAGATGCGTACAAACTCTAGCACCCAAAAATCTGCCAAACTAAACACGATCGGAAATCGGAAACTATTCAGTCTATTAACTTCAAAATATTTACAGTATATTTACGAACTGTCCTGCCAATGGTACTGTAAATTAAAATTTTTTATGTCCATTGGCTAATTAAGGAAAAAAAAAAAAAAAAGCTCAACAGTACCCTGTTCGCTTCCGAGGGGAAGAACATACAGGGGAAAATATAGTAAGCGAGGACCTTTTTTGTTTTGGGAGATAGATGGGGGGTGTGAGCGGACGAATTAAAGAGGAAAATGTATATTACATTTTGATGCCTTCATTGAAGAGTTCTGTGAATGGGTATTCGTTTTGTGTCAGGTAGAAGTTGGAGAATATTTCATCCTTTCACGGTAAGATAAGCGAGCCGACCACAACACAATACGCTCTCTGTTTATCTGCACAGCATTTGTAATGTACATTTTAACAATGTATAATTGATTTGTTATGACGTACACAAAACGTATTTCATCGCAAATACCACTCTGTAGAAACCATTAGCCCAAATACTTACATAAGAATAAATAGAGTTCCTACAAAACAATTACATTGCTTTAAGTGTATTTACTAGTGATACCTTTTTAAACAATTTTCTCATTTACTTAAATTTTATAAATCATATTCGTTGTAACGCGACCCGCCCTCGGGCCGCGCTTCCCTCACTGCCAAGGGATTTCCTAGGGTTCTTTTTTCTTCGAAGTGGAGCTAATTGCAACTTTGTTGGAGGGATTTTCACCAAATAAAAATACGTTCTGTTACTTGTGTACACTGGCGTTTCCACGACCCGCAACTACCAGCTGATTTATTGTTTAACTTCCACAATTACAACAGGAGATTTGACCAACATTTACAAAAGCACCGGCGTACCAGTGGGCAACGTTTCAGATACATCAAGTACTACATAAGCTCGTGTTAGGGTGCGGTCAGTCCCGGATGTGTGCGGATCCCCGACTCGGGTTTTCGCGGCCGCTGCTTGCTAGTATGACAAAAAAAACCTCTCTCTCCAACAACTATATTCCCAGAGAAAACCAAAATATCAAAATACACTAATGGTGCACTCAAAATGCCCACAGCTCTCCGAGTCAATTAAGAGGTAATGACCGTGACCAGCCCTTGCAGCATCACCGTTCGGCCGCCCCACAAAATGCACCCGCCGACGTCCCGAGTCAAAACCCTTCTAACCTCTCGCCCTCCGTCCGCTTCCCTCGCACCCGTCCTGCCGCACCCTGACCGAATTCCTCCGCCTTACAAGATGGAGTACAGTTTATGCTTGCCTGTATGCTCAAATATGGTGCTAACCAACAGGATTAGTTCGCACCTGCTTAAACAGTATTATAATTATCCAGGACATAATTTAAGATGTAGACAAATACACAGGATAACACAGTTTTTAAACAAATAACAAGTGGATCAGGGCGCAAGAATATAGTTCCCCTGGAAATCACACTTCATCAGCAAGTTCTCAGAACATTGCGCAATACAGGCCACACCACCTCACAGCCAATCACAACACAGGATCCTGAAAGTTACCATTTATGGCAAGGCTTCCTTGAACTGCCAAAGCTGGGCCGGCGCCACCAAGACGCATCCCTTAACAGCTCATATCTCTCTAAGAAGCATGAAATTTAACAAGAATTACATTATTCAAAATATCTCAAAATTGGTGGCTTATTCGACCAAGTGCCATAACATGAAAGTTACTTGAAATTCTCTCCTGATGAATTTGGTACTAAACAAGCTGACAAAAATACCACATCTAACTGACTGCCTTCCAGCAATTCATAAGTAAAAACCAATGGCTCAATTTCCACACTGCAGCTACAGGTAGCACCTATCTCTGTCCATGTCCTTGGTCCTCAAACCACTCACTTACAAAACATAGACAAATTACACAATTATGCCTACTATTACACTGTAATATGAGGGAAAGGATAATTACCACTAAAACTTAATGTCCTAAACATAAGGTATGCTGGTGAGTTCCAGTGCCCTTTACAGTACACCATAAACGCAAAAATGTTAATAACAAAAAGTTGATTGCACAGATACCTACAAATCGTGAAATATGGTACAATATTTCTAGCAATGTCGCAATAAATGTGCTACTAATATTATGGAAGATGTGTTGCAAGCGCAATTAAAAATATAAAATAGCAAAATAGAAATAATTACAAAGAAAGTTATTTACTATGTTATGTTTGAAGTAAATTTCGCTGTTTTATTATATTGCTAGTAAAAATAATTATCAACATTTATTGATATATATGCCATACAATTATAAAAATGATTGAGAAAATATTGTTATAAATATAAACACACTTCATGAATTCCTGTCTCCTGCGCTTTCTTTCGCTCACATCACACTCTGCTGCTTACGTAACAAACAGGGAATGTTCCAGCCACATGAGTGTTGAGATGGCTATAGTGCCAAATGCAATGAACTTCGGGTTCACAGTCTTACATACATACTCATTACGAGACCAGATGTATTAAAATGAACAAAATGTTTAACTATAAACTATAACTGCGCTATGGTATAGTGTACTAATTTGAGGGCAAAGACTACAAGCGTTTTATACCACCGATTTCAGGAAAAAACCCAGGAACTGAGGGGAGTGTGTGTAGCGCGCTGTAAGTGAAGCATCACGTTTAATCCATATTATTTTAGAATTTGTTCTTAGCATTTCAGCCAAGAAGATTATCAATGAGATTTGAGAAATCAACTCTTAGGGTTACTTCAAATATTTTCATTAATTGTTACATATCGTTCTGTTCCAACAATATATGGAAGACATTTTTATCAGCAAAAATAACGTATTACACAAAAATTTTATTAACTTTGTTGCCTAGAATGTGGATAAGATTATTTACATTTATATTTTTACTGATATTATTTTCTCAACTTTTATGCGGTGGTAGGATATATAGGTATATAAATGTTAATATGAAATTATAATAGCAATACTATTAACGCACAGAGCCATTAGTTTTATTAAGAGTATTTTCGACGCGCGATCTTTTACTTGCTGCAAACATCTCGATCCTCTTAGCTATAGTCACATGTGAACAGCCAATGAAAGAACAGAGGGTCGGAGTGGTCTACCTAATATATCTTGACCCTGTGCACCCACCCACGAGACTGTGCCTATGTGTTAAGTATGCATGCACAAAATTTACACGTCATTTCCAATATTTTTGTTAAGCTTGTTCGGCAGTTAACAGACTAAAAAATATTGCTGAGATAAGAACACTAAGAACATGTACAAGGATATTGTGATGGAAAGGCCACAGGGCTCGCAATAAACCTTTGTTTTTTACCACTGACATGCCGAAAGCAAATCGTAACGGCCGCTGGCCGCCCATTTACAGGAACATTTCCATCATCTTACCAACTTACTTGCCGCATAGGTAAGCGGCTTGGCCAGTGGAGACCCGTGTATTGCAGTTGCATAGTGTTGACTGGTTAAAAAGGTTAAGAGAAAAAATGTTACTTTGCTGTGTTTTTAAATTAAGATTTATCCTATTTTTATTGCTTGAAAACTGTCTGTAGCCAGCAATCGTATTTAATAAATTAAATGTTAGTAAATTATGTGTTTTGTTAAAATATCCTAGCATGTTTTATTCCGCTAAATCAATTGCTTTTGCTTGCAACAAGCCGTACCTCATTACTGTGTTTATTATTGCCTTAAGCCCGGCACACACTATACTTAATCCTTTACTCAATATCTTACTAAATTCTCTTCATAAACGTCGATTTCATAAAATAATTCTGTATAAAACGTCTGTGTTGTGTACACACTTATCAGTGTTTACTTCTATGTTCTGATACATCAAGGAGAAAAAATATGACGTTGGTTAAGTTCCATCAGAGGCGTTGGAACGATTTTGTTTCGTGGGGGCGGGGGGTAAAAACACATTTGAGTTCTGATTTTATCAGTTAGAAGATAAAATTGTTTGATACTTAACTAATTAGTAAAGGATATATATTAGATTTACTTAGCTTCAAACATCAGGCGCGGCATGCAAAATTATCCTAATTGATTATACTCTTTTTACGAGTTGAGCCGAGAGGTTCGTGCAATTCTTAACATCTTTGGTCTTGTAAGCAAAGATTTTTATGTTAAATACAATGTTATAAAAAATATTTCCCTCTTTTTTACTGCTAAGGGATCGAATTTCAAAACATCTTATAACTACTTTTTGGGTATTTACGTAAAAAGAAACTTTTAAGTAAATATCAACTCTTTATTCCGAAGGACTCTACAGATATTGATAGTTAATCGGAAACACATTAAAGGTATTTTCACTCCCTTAAATGTTGGATTTCTAAAAAAAATCCTTTAATTGTCTAATATGCATTTTTATGTGTGTCCTATTAAAGTAAATATTACGATGATAGGCAGTAGGGTTCAAGCTCTATCGTTGTTTCTTTGGAAATACATTTCACCCCTTTTCACCCACTTAGAGCACGAATTTCAAAAAAATCCCTTCTTAGTTCTCGCCTACGGCCTGAGGGGGAAAAACACACAAAAAAATACCACTATTTTAGGTCCAGCAGTTTGGGCTGTAGTTTGATACGTCAATCAGTCAAGATTCTCTTTTATATATAGAGATTTAAGCTTTTCATTGTCCTGGGAACAATTGAAACTACGTAAATTAAATATGTATCACCTTCAGTTTTAGAACGAATGCGCAACTTATTGTTGCATACACTGGGCACTCATTGCAGTATTTGAAAATATTTAAGTCAATCCATTTGTGCGACACTTTACAGGACACAAAAATAAAGAACGCTGTCATTTGAAATATCAAACGATCACTATCCATTGGCAGGTACGAAGGTAGCTAACAATTCCAACCAGCCAGCCCGGTCTAGGCTGGGCCAATATCTTAGTCTGTGGGGGTCGAGCTCTTCTTTGCTTTCGCTTGAGGAGCAACAAAAGGGCTGAGCAGTCTGTCTATCCCTCTCTATTTTTCGCTCTCTCTCTCACGCACTCCCCCCCCCCCTCGCCAAATATACGCACACATGCACCCACACACCAAAAAAGACAAGCGACAAGAATCTTGGAAGGAGAAGGATGGTAACAAAGTGTCGTAGTAGTCCTACTCGCCGCTGTGCGCGCCACTGACTCATGCTACCACCGCCCCTGCCATCTCGTGACCGTTAGGCCAACTACTCGTTATACTAATCCAAAACGCGAAAGTTTTCGGCTATTGGGAAGCGACTGCTACCCTATATATATATATATATATATATATATATTCAATGACGCCACTAAACATAGATACAATCCCTCCTGACTGTCAACGTCAGCCAATAAACATTTACCCCCACTGCCCCATGAACAAGCCAGATTGTGCTTGCGTGCGTGCGCATCAACTGCCGACTGTCTGATAGTCGCGTGCAACTAGCATCCTGTCTCACCACAAAGCAGAGCCACGTATTTGTTTCTCCTCTCCCACTCGGCGACTCTCCATGTTTCAGTGTCTTGTGATAGCCCAGAGGGATGGGGGTTGAAGAGACGACACAGTTTTTTTCCGCCCTTATTACAGCACGGGAAAAAAAGGACCGGCAGTCCGTAAAAGGAAAAAAATCCAGCGTTATCTCATCTTTTTTTCTCTAGCTGCAGAATTGAGCTCTGCTTGACCTTGACAACTTCCGCTGTATTATTGATCACTCATCATGTGGCTATGAAAGTGCTGCGACGTATAAACGGTCTACGACGCAAACACAACAGTCCCGTCGCCGTGTGCGGCATGTGGGCTGATAAGGTATTTATTTTATGCTCACTTGACAGTGGAGCAATAAGAGCG
Organism: Medauroidea extradentata; assembly: GCA_003012365.1. Taxonomy (NCBI): domain Eukaryota; kingdom Metazoa; phylum Arthropoda; class Insecta; order Phasmatodea; family Phasmatidae; genus Medauroidea; species Medauroidea extradentata. The sequence goes on along the minus strand of PNEQ01117660.1, from coordinate 36,446 downwards.
ATTGCAGCCAGCGCGCCGAGAGCCATTTCGTCTCTAATTGCAGTACAGGGCATTAAACTGGTGTGTTGTGCATTAGTTTCGTGATTTTTCCAATAGGCCTACAACTTATAGCGACGAGTAATTCAGTTGCAAGGTACGTATTTAATGTAGGGCCTACGTCACGTAGCTCGTCAGCTTTTGACTAAGTATGTGGTAAAATTAGCTTGAAATAGGCAGTAGTCATGGGAAAATGCTTATTCTGTTTGTCATTGGTAGTAACTTACATCACATGTAATTTACGTATTTGTTAATGTTTGTTTCTAAGGTAGAACCAGACAATGCAGTAAATTGTGGATACAATAGTAATGTTATTTGTTATGTCGAAATAACAGGAAAAAGTGCACAAACTGAATGTAAGAATATTTACCATATTTACTACTGTATAGTGCGCACTTTTATTCCAAAACAATTGATAAAAATTCATGGGTGCATGCTATACATGGAAAATAGAAAAAAAAACTACTTGGAAAAAAGGCCGGCGGGATGGCCTGGGTGAGAAGGCGGGGGGAGTTGTAGTTGTAAACTGAGGGGTGTCAAGAGTGGGAGGCAGAGAGAGAGGAGAGAGAAAGTTCTCACTACCCGGTTCCTTCATCATCATTACTCCTCTTCCTTTTCTTTATCTCAACCCTCCCAGCTGCTGTAACTAATGCTGTTAGAAGACTAATTTTTTTATTTGTCCTTATCCACATTTGTGTTCAAAGTGTTGCTTAGTGCTTACACAATACGTGGGTTAAAAACTTGTCTGATGATTGCCAGAAGTTTACTTCACTATTTCTCCTGTTCTGCTTGGCCCACGGTCGCCTGCACCCACGAGGCAGGAGGATGAATGAAGGGAGGCAGGCTGCAGATGGCCGGCAAGGGTCTCGAACGAGAGAGCAGAAAAAGACGAAGAGAGAAGACTGTCTTTGGCAACAATGCACTCCCGGCCCGGCAGCCGACACGCTGGGTGGCTGAGCGAGACTAGCGCTGCGCCGCACCAACTACACCTTCTTGCCCGGGAAAAAAGGATGCATATTTTGCATAGGGAAGTTTCCTGTAGACTAAACACAACCTAGAAACAATAACTAAAATTGAAGTATTTACAATTTTTTAGGTTAATTCAAGTCATTAACATACACAACAAAATTATATCAAATAACTTAAGTTTAATTAGGTTATACAGTGCATTGACACAAATTTTTCACCAATTAATAAAAAACCTACTAACAAATGTGATTGATAAAATAATTCCAGCTGCTCTTACCCACCACAGCCACATCTTGCTGATGTTCTGAGAGTAAAAAATATTCACGTCACCAGTATGTTTATAAAAGGTGAGTTCATGGATCTCATTCCTCAATACTCAAGTGACCACAGCAAAATGCTGGTATTAATAAACCAATTGACTGGCATAAAAAGTTGCGTGCTTGCATGCGCGTAAACTTAAAAGTAGAACCCCCGATTTAACAAAATGCCATGGGACCCGAAAATGTTTATTCTAAATAGATGTTTTGTTAAATCTGACTTGATATTTCCCCCCTTTCTTTTCTTTAAAAACAAAATCATCCTCGGGCATGTTTCGTCAGAATTTAAAATTTCTAAAAAGTCTGTTGGCTCAAAACAGTAACAAAACATATTTACAGTCAACAGGTAAGCCACAGGCAGGACAGAAAAAAAATTATCAGCAAAAATAACTTTAAAAGTTTGCAGTTGACCCCTCGGTGAGCGTGCCCATGGTGAGTTAGACCTCCCACCACCATCAAGACATGAGAAGTGATGACTAACACCGCCGAGCTGTCAATCTTCAGTCTCTCTCCTGCCTGCTCCACCAAAATTCACAAAATTCCCATGAAAAATGGTAAGAAAGAAACTGCAATAAAAACTTGAAAAGTTTGTGAGAAAACTGTTAAATAATAATCAAATACATGCAGCAGTAGCCATTGTAGCTTGCAGGCAGCCACGCTCGTGAAATAAACTAGTTGGTCTGCTCGCTGAAAATATTTTGCACTCAAGCATTTTTTTTAGCATCAGAGAAACAAATTATTTATATTTACGGTAATAAATTCATTGTAAAAAGTTTACAAAAATGTAATCGTGTTTTTTTTATAAATTCGCTGGTTTTATCACGAGATGCAACTGTAAATAATCATGCTGGAAACCACTGCATTATGTAAGTACTGTAGCGCATTCTAACGGAGATGCAAAGCACTATCTGTGAATTAGTTCCTGTGCTGTCCACCACTGCACCGTGGAGACTAAATACCGAGATGCTCATTCACTTGCCAGCTGCTAGTATGAGTATCTAGGCATGCGCTTGTTACGCAATTCAGCATTGCTCGGCCGCGCCCACATGTGCTTATCTCTAAAGTATAAAACAAATTTTAATGATTAATTTTTAAATTTTTTGATGGATGGTTTTAACTTATCTACGACGAAGTAAGTATACACTGCGGCCAATGCCAGCATATTTAATAGACTTACATTAGAATTAACATTCCATTTTATCACAGTTGCTTGGTAATTTTTTATGTACATTCTTTTGTTATTTTCAGACAGTTCCTAAAAATTGTTTTGTTAAATTGCTGTTTTCGTTATTCCCAAGTGCATTAAATCGGGGCTCTGCTGTATTTCACTAGAATACTTTTAAAAAAATAGTTGCTGCAAGTTTCAAGTGCAGAAAATGTCATCCACAATTTATTTCACAGAATTGATTTCTTTATAAATGAATTGTAATTGTTTATGTGCATCTTCCATGAGTTTTGATTTTTCTCTTGTAACTCTTATCAACAGCTCAGATTTTCTTTTTCTTCTTTTTATGGACAACATTTTCCTTCTTCAATGTTTCACTATTCTTTCTTAGCTCAACAGCTTCTTTTAACCTTGAATATGCATTACAAACAGAATGAACAAGTTTTTTAATGCTACCTGATTGGGTAATAGAATAATACACATATCTTCTGGCCATCAATCTTTTTTCTTTCATATTTCATTGAACGCTCTCCAAGTTGACAGAAAATCCTCTATCAAGGTTCGCATTAGCATGTGAAAGGATCAATACCAGTTTTAACAACTCTTGCAATGTTTCTTGTATGTGTGCATTCCTTCAAAAGATTTGTCCAAAAATTTTCAACAAGTTGGGAATTCCGAGAAAATTTCTCAAGTGTCCTGTACTTTAGGTTGAGAGCACACACACTTATACTTGCGTAGCGCTCTATCTGCCATAGAACTGTCCAACCATTTATTGTGAACAAAGTCAGCAGTACTGTCAGCTCAACATGTGCTACAATGTTTGGGTCAAAACATGAAAGAGCTCTTGTTAACCTGTAGGCCAGCGGTGAACGTTCTACAATCTTACTAACATACTTTCATATGTGCTTCCGACATCTTTAGCAAAATAACACTTCAAGTTCTGAAACACACTTATTTTTTTTTTTTCAACTCGTACATTACACTGAATGCAAGTATTCTGTCTTAGCAAACAACAAATTATCTTTATTCATATCAAGTTTATGAATGAATACTGACCTTTCAAATCAGGTTTATCAATGTGCTGCATTTGGTAATGATTGATGGCTGACAAAGATAAATGCAGAATTGGTACCAATGGAACATCAGATTGAAACTTCATTAGATAAGGCTCAATATTAGAAGCCAAAGGTTTGAAAAAATATGAGCTTTACTGGCAACAAAGAGATCTTTTACAAACTCAGCCACGGTTTTCAAACTACTGGAAAGTGGCATAAGTTTCTTGTTTTTTCCCCACTGCTTTTACAAATGTTAGTACATTAGGAAGAATATCAGGATATCTTTGTGCAACAGAACTATTCTTTACCCACCTGATGACAACAATTTTTGGGCAACAAATCTTTCGTCGGCGAAGTGTACAAAGCTCATCTAGCAGGAACGTCTTTAATCAAATTATATAAAGCTCTCAAAAAGATCTAGTATTAACTTCCATTCTGTACACACAATACCTGCTCTGAAAGCACAATTAAGTGTGCGCAAGCAGCAACCTCCAAAATCTAACATTTGTGGAGATTCTTCTGCACTAGATTAGTATTATTATTATTATTTTTTTTTTTTAGCATTTCTTAGTTCCTGCAAGAAATTTACATTCGGGCCGTCCATCTAAATCTGAAGAAAATTGTTGAGGAGAATATTCTTGACACCACTTCATCCATTCTAAATCCCAGAAATGTTACACTAATATCCATGCTTTTGTGTATTTTTGTTGTGTAATTCGTTAAATCGAATCACTAATTTCATTCCTAAAATATGGAGCAAGGCCAAAGTAACCTACTTCATCGCATTGCAGCTAAAGTTTTCTGGCTATTCCGCTATCAGGGAACATTTTTTAAAAACAGCTGCACATCCCACCCTGCCACACACAATGACCTGTGTGTCACTGCTGACTGAATACACCATAATATTTCTGCTACTGTGACAAGTTCATTTAACATAAATGTTTTCATGCCACTTGTTGAACTCTTAGTTGACTGAATCATGCACTGTGATGGACGGTTGTTCTAAAGCAGGCGACTGAAGTGATAGTTGTGAGTTTGTTGGTGGTAGCAGTAGGGAGAAGGCTTTCGCGCGGTAAAATATCTTCGTCGGATGTCGATGGAAGTAACGATACAGTGTTTTTGTCATCATTTGAGAGAGGCTTGACAAAAGTATGCATCTTTACCCAATCATGGCTTTCTGCTCACTTCTGGTGTTTTTTTTTTCTGTTTATGTGGCTGGTAACTGCTCGCATGCCCATGTTGCTGAAGGAAAAATATGTTACACCAACAACACCTTGCAGAGTTATTGTCATCTGGAACTCTGCAATCCATTTCAAATCTGGATCTGCTTATCACTCACTCCTAAATGATGTTGATTTTCTTCTCGCCATCGTTCAACTTATTTATTCACGTCACTACTATACAGAAATAACAGTAAACACATTCCGGTATAGGCTATTAGTTATTAAGCCCGAAAAAACTTGCAACAGATTATATATATAAACATCTTAACACGTTTTAATGTCTACAAAATTACGAATGAACATACTTACAACATATGCACCTGTACCACCTGGTATTGAAGACAGCAGTTTTTTACATGTCCGCATTTATCGTCGTAAATCCAGTTTTAATAATTACGCACAAAGGTTTTTAAAAGTTAAAGGTAACGTGTCTCGGAAGCAGTATTTAGTACACACTAGGGTGGTATTTTATCTGAAATAATAACCACACGTGAACCACACCGCAAAAGCAAAGGAACAAGTGTGCAGTTCTGCCACTTGGCAACACCACAAGCCGACAGATTATGTGAGAATGCGGGACTAATCCTTGACCTTGTCTTCTCGTTAGCAGTAGAACCTCGTTAATCCACGATGCACTGATTCAGGAATAGGATAATTCTGGAAATTTTAAAAGTGTCAAAAATACATGCGTAAAGTACAAAATGACAGCAATTATAATTAACAGGCTCTGCAAGCTGGCAGTCTCTCATGTTTTACTGTGTGTGTGGCTTGGAAGGAAGGAGAATGGTGTGGGTTGACAGAATGACAACACAAGGGGAGAAAAGATATGCGGCGGGAGCAGGCGGAAGTGGATTGTAAGGGAGTGGGAGGGCCGCAACAGCTAATCTTATTATGGTGTTGCAGAGGTGGTGTTCTTGACTGTGAAATGAAAGGGGATGACCGAGGAGGGTAGTTAGGAGACAGTGTGCACACTTGGCTAGTGTTTTGCGTGAAGCGAGCTTGTGTTGTCTGACGTTGCTATACCAGCACAAGCTTGCTCCCCCTGCCCATCTCTTCTATCCATATACAGTAGATTCACCATTAATCCTGTGATGATTGTGACGCTTTACTCTAAAAATAAAACAACACGCTGTTACATGTGACAAGTTTCAGAATTTCTGTAGTCATTCACAGTTATTGTGCCTTTAACTTGCATTTTCTGCTATAGTTTATTGATACAGATTTTAACTATGGCTTTTTATCATGACTTTTACTGTGACTTTAACTACAACGGTTATTAACAACTATGCAGACTTGATTTTTTTTTAACGAGATGAGCAGCCAAAGGAAGACTATGGTACGAGATAAAAATTATTATAGAAGAAGGAAAGGACAGGTAAATGTTTCTGCCATCTGTGCAACCATTCTGCACTAACAGGAAATGTTTAGATAGGGAGAGGAGGCAAGCTATCATTCTTGTTTTGTGAGACAAAATGCAGTGTGCAAGATAACTCATTACTGGTGACAGTAATTACCGGCCATAAAAGTGTATGCATTCTATGCTTGAGAACACCAGAAAATCTTGTCGAAGAAAATAAACAAAACACATTTCTGATGCAGATGGCCTGTCATTGTTTAAGGCCCCTGTTATCACAATTTAGTTTGCGTTTTGAGTTGTGTAAATGTCCTGCTTTCTTTTTGAATGTTTGGACATAAAAATACTGTGTCTATTATCATACGTGCAGCCAACATGAGCTAGCGCGATATCAAGAAACAGTGAATTTTGTTTAGAGTGAGATGGCAAGTGAAAGCAAAGCCGGCTGCAGGCTGAAGGAAATAAGTCTGTATGTACATGTGGTGTGCTGACACATGCATGTGATGGCCCCCCTCCTCTGTGTGTGTGTGTGTGTGTGTGTGTGGGGGGGGGGATGGAAGCACTGTGGTACCTTGTGCCTGCCTGACGTTTAAAAAAAGTAGACAGCCGGGAGCCTACAGTGTTGCCACACTTTAGCAGTAGAATAGTAGGGAACATGTTAGGCATTATCTATTGGTACACATAATTTTCTTCTTGTATGTGTGTGTACCTTGTAAGTTTTCCTTAATGCGCTCATCAGTAACATTTGCGAAGACAGTAAATTTGTTTTTCTTACTTGTTACAACAGCGCCAAGGCATAGCGGGACTCTGGATCTGTAGTTTTCTCTGCCTTGACTTCATACACAGCTGCGTGTCGCAAGCATGTCTCTGGCAAGCAGTTCCGAACTTTTAATGGTTAATCCGTGAAATGTGGTAATCCGTTATTGCCTTAGTCCCTACTAATGCAGGATAACTATGTTCTACTGTACTGTAGAAACAGTACCAGACAGCTATATGCTAATAACAAAGAGAAGTACTGTACGCGAAAAATAACCTACTGACATGAGGTGAACTGTAGAATAAATTAATATTATTACATTTCTGCTAGTATAAAACTTATATTTTTGATTATTTTGCATACTATTTTTATTTATGTAATTTATTTTTGGTTGTAGCAACGACAATTGGTTATTCAATGAGGAAAGAATTTTTTCTCCACATTGCAATGTTGACAGTGTGAATATTTAGTTAGTAAAATCTAATTTGCTGTTATCTGTTGACATAAGGCAGAAACACAATCAGGGTTCTCCTAGAATTGCGCACATTGTCTGGCGTTGGTTTATAATGTATTTATCTTCAGTCTTCCAACCCACCGCCAAGACGGACGAGCACTCGCAATCGCACACACTACACCATGGGAGCAGGAAGAGGCCACGCTAGTACATTAGGCAGGCAAAAACAACCCAAATACTCTTCAACCCACGTACCGCTGGAACTCTTGATCTCTGTGCAGAATAAAATAATTGGGTTGAGAAGGGGGGGGGGGGGGCAGGCAGATTAATTATACAAAAAAAATATACAGCAGTACTACAGGAACACAAATTAAGCAAAAGTTTGTTGTTAGCAAAGTTTTTAATTCCAGTATTTTACAACAAATTCCCTGACTTTTCCAGGCAAATGTTACAGTAACAATGTTTCAGTTACTAGACATTAGTATCATGTTAATTATTTCTGGTATTATTTTTACATTAATTCTTCATCTGCTTCCGAAAGAAGCTCATTCGCCGACTCCTTGGGGTCATCGGTGTATTCTGAGAAAGAAAAAAATATATTGTCTTAGTACATGCAGATAAACCCTGGGGCTTGCAGGACAACTGCAAATAATCTATGTATATCCAACTTTCCTACTGCATTAAATATGCCTGAACTGCTGCCTCTACAAGTGAAGCATTTACTACCTTCGTATTGCTCAGATTGCACCACTGCTAAAGGAAGGATAGTACAAACTTAAATCTTACGTACACAGTCACAAGTACTTGCCAACTTTTGGAGTACATAAATCATGGCACTTTTCTTTGTAAAATTTGGAAAAACTTCAGTATGCTTCTGGATTTATTTCCTTTCTCAATATAAATAAAATATACAATGTTAAGTTAGAGGAAATATTACATAACTACTACCAACTAACTACACAAAACTTATGAAAGACTTTAAACATTCAGCAATCGATGAAAATCGACAACTTACAAAAGATATGTAGACCTAACTTACCTGACAATTTAGTTAATTATTAATATGCAGATAGGCTAAGTCATAGCACTTAAGAGGAGAAGGACTTGTCACTGGGTGCCGTCTAATTGTAAGTTGACAATATATTAAAATTTAAGATGCACTAGTATTTATATAGCATCATGGAGCTTCACAGCTGAACACACAAAAAGACGACACATAATGTGCGGAAGCACAATTAGCTATGTTGTGCCTAATAAGTCGGCGAAATGTCACGAATCATGCTCCAGCACATTGTTATCTTTTTATGTATGTAACTTTCAAGCTTCGTTGCACTAAGTACTTGTGTATGTTAAATTTTAATATGTAATTAGTTGCCTAGCAGCCATTGTCATTCCTTATCAATAACTGCTGCGTCCGGTCCGACTGGCTGGCTGGCCATCGCATTGCGCGGGAGGAAGGGACAGCAACGTATATTTTACAACAAACACGCAGTGTGTGGCAGTATAGTTTTCGAGAAACAACTGCAACCATTTGCAGCCATAATAAAATAATGCAACACCCTTTTCTGTTTTCTTTGAATTAAAATTATTTAAGCAATTTTTTTTAAAATTTTCCACGGTTCCTGTAAAAAGGGTTTTTATTTACGGGGTCGTATAATCGAGAGTTGACTGTATGCGAGTCACTCCTCACTGGGCATCATCTTTATGAATTGGCTACAGCATGTCTGTTTGCTTCATTGTGGCATGTATGTGTGACACATTTTTTGTTGTATTTATCAGGGTCTCAAGAAAAAAAAAAAAAAAAACCACACACACATTACATTACGTACTAACAGGTACGTGTTGAAAATTGCAATAACTTAAAAATTATAGGCTAACTACAATGAAACACTCTTAAGAAGGTTTCCCTTTAGTATGAATTATTTTAACAAGTTTTTTTTGGCTAAGAAGTTTACATTTTCTTGTCCATTCATACATTTTTCTGCCCTTCATATCAGCATTTTTCGAGCTTATCCTTTTCAAATCCATGAGGAGAATCTGAATCAATCAATAAACATGTTATTTCTTATCACCTGTACATTGCTCTTTCAGAAAATAGAGTTTTATGCACTGATGTCTGAAGCCGAGGTAAATGAGTGCAAGGGAGGAAATAGTGTATTTTGTCCTGCGAATGTTTAGACTTTTCTGGTAAAAGAACCCCATTGCTTAGTCTATTTGATCTTAGCACAGCCTACTGATGACCCTTTTTCACGTAATAGAAAAAGCGTGAGGTAAAGTTTTTACACCAGTATTTATTAGATCGGTAGATGGTACGAGTTAGATTTATTCAGTACCAGGTAGAATTAAAATAATGATTTGCCCAGATAATGAAGGTAGTTATAAAGTGGCGGAGGAGTGGATCTCTGCACAGGGGTCATGTCTCAAGTAAGCAGTTGTGTTCTCATAAGTGAAAGATTGCTGTTGTTGGCTCACAGTACTAAGATAACCAGCGTAAAACATGGTTTCAAGAAGGTATAATTTCCTAAAATAAAGTCACTGTTAACAAATCAAGAAAAAGATTTGATTAATTCAACAGTAACAAACATAAAGACTGACTTATCCAGTGTTCATGATCATGACACTAGTATTAAATTACAACATTTAATGTCTAAACTACGAGTTAGAAGTCAGCACATTACTGTTAGCTGTACACTATTGTTATTTGTATTTTTCTGGCATATGTGTTATTATTTCTATTATTATTATGTTTCTCTAATATTTTTCAAAGAATTAATGACATAAATTTTAAAGTTAAATTAATATGTAGTAAATTATTAAACACTACGAAAAATTAAATCTTTGTGTGTAGGAAACAATGTAATGATAATGACTAATAATTATTTTTCAAACTAATTTTGGTAAAATAACAGTGAAACTACTTATGTGTTTCATATTTCGAAACATTCGTAGACGGTAAATATCAAGTTTAGCTACTTATTGTGTACCAGTCAAAACTATTGATTTTAGACACATAGTTTATTGATGAAAAATGTTTCCAGTGACATTCTAAGTAGTCCTGTGTAAAATTTTTTTTTTGTTACGTTAGTCTACATTTGTTTAAGTTAGATTAGGTTACGTTACGTTAGGTAACCTGACCTAACCTAACATTAGGTTAGATAAAGTTAGGTTACCTAGCTTAACGTAATCTTACTTAAACTAACCTAACAAAAAATTTTAGTAGGACTAGCCTACTTAGAACATTACTATTATAGACATATTTTTCATTTCTAATATCAATAGTTTGGCCAGTACACGATGAGTAGCTAACCTTGGTATTTACCGAGGTCACAATATTAGCGATACATAAACTTCTTGTGTGAACCGCTGTAATTTCATCCCAACGAATACCTTGTATCCGCACTTTCGTCACAAATTCGGAATTGCAGGCTACCCAACTAGCATACGTTTTGCCAATTTTAATTCGTTGACGCACCCTGCAAGGTGCTTAGATATATTTTACGCTCGGCCCCGTAATGTTAGTAATATGTAAGAGTTAGGCCTACTTTATTTTCACCCAAGGGGTCATTTAAAACCAGTATTGTGAGCCGTGTTGCCGTAAAACATAAAACTAAAAGTTTAGAGATGATTATATTTACTGTTTTTGTATGTATATATTCACGCGTGCCATAACCGATGTAAACAAACAGATGGACACAATGCAAATAATGCCAGGAGGCAAATTATAAACTTTTAAGAGAGAAAAATTGTATATATAATTATTGTAAACATAATATTATTAGTTTTGTGTATTTATTTAGTGTTTGTTTATTTCTTTTTGGCAACACGGACATTTTCACGGCCCTGCGGGAATATTTTAAATAGTCACATATTTTTTTGCCGAGTGTGGGAGATTTGTGGGAGTTAGAGTGGTGCGCCTGCTAGCCACCCTCCTCTCCAGCGGCGGCCATTTTCACCACCCACTGACGGTACTTTAAGCCCTCCTCAGGGGTATATAAGGTGGGCGCTCGCCTAGCCAAATCGTCAGTCTAGGGCTCGGGCCTCCTCCCCGAGCAAGCCTAGGCACCACCCCCAACCTCGAAAGGGTTGCTTCAAGAGAAGGGAGCCTAAACCCGACGTCCGCTTAACCCCAGGGTTGCTTCTTGAGAAGGAAGCGGAAACACGCCCTCCTACCTGTTCACCCCACTACCTATCTTTCGTGGGTTGCTTCCTGAGAAGGGAGCCTAAACCCGCCTACCCATCCGCTATACAGGTTGCTTCTTGAGAAGGAAGTGGAAACCTGGTCCTACCCACTCTTGTGTCGAAAGCGCAGTTCGAAGGAGACACGCCCTTGCAGCGCTGGCAGTATTAGGGAACGCACCTTACCGCGAGTTGCCACGAGGCGCATATCTGTGACTACCGGATGCGGAAGTAGAGCTAAGTCAGTGAGAAGTTCTGGGGCTCCGTGCATAAATGACCACGCGGTCGAATATAAATGAATATTGTAAACCAGTAGTGTATAAATACTTGTGTATGTGAAAAGCTGAATGTATTAACCAATGTATAAAGTCAGTGATTGTAAAAGTGTACCAAGGGATAACAATATACAGTTCAAAATGTACTTTAAGGTTTCATTTCTAAATACTAATGTCTGATTCAGAGTGCCTAATACTTAATATCTCGCCTGAGGAACGAGCAGTGATAGAAGATCGTAAGGCAAAAGCAGCAGCTAAGCGCCGACAGGCCATTGCAAGTAACAGTGAGATACCTGTGGGAGTAATTCCCCCACCTCAGAGAACCGCCGAAAAGCACACAACACTTTCAGAACTTTGTCGTCATTACAAAGACACCGAGAACAAGCCGCCTAGACGTAAACAAGACAGTTTCAGTCGCATCCTTAGAAACCTCCACCGCCTTCAGCTACCATTAATTAGCCCAATAAAAACTCCAGAAAAACCCACACCATTACCACACTCCCGCATCCAGCAGCTGAAGAGGGAAGCAGACTTCGAGCCAAAGCCTGTGTTGGACCGAAAACGCCGCCTCCTAAGGGAGCTCTTCTAGATATGGTGAGTGGTCAACACGCCTACCACCCTTTATGAAAAGTGAGAATTTTCCCGCTCTGCTGAGAGACCGTGTTGTGTCCACTGCCCGGGAAACCACTCTCCTTGGGACATTTAGCAGCCTCTCCTTCCCTTCAGGGAACTCTCGTGCTCAGACCTCATTGCACCTTGAAGGAAATATAAAATCAACCCCTTTGCCAGCAGAGTGGCGACATCGTGTTCCCACTTTTTGCGGCATCGGTAAGGATTCACAATTTTTTTAGTTTCTTTATTTAACGAAAATAAGACTTTTTAACTTCCCAGCAGCAAATATTTCATGCAAATATACGGCACTGCGTTAAAAGTAAACAAACAGAGTTAAACACCGTGTCATAGATGTATGCATGGTAACTAGGCAGACATCATACTTTCGCTGCCGCAATCGAGGTGATCACAATCTTACACCGTCGACGAGGCCACCACTGCCACCATCTTGTGTATATTGAGATGTTCCGTTAGTGCGTATCGCTACGCTTTGATGATGAGTATCTCCGTGAGTATATCTATGGCCACGAATGTGACACCAGGTGTGATACTGTAAATATTTACGTTGCCTATATACAAGAATATTAAGTTCTTTCCCGTATATTTATTTTAACCTGTAAACATCCGCAAAACGGGAAAATCCGTTCAATTATGTTATGCTTGCAAGTAGAAGTAGCCTTGTTACCCGCTCAGATTATATTAAGAAATTGTTTAAAATTCACTATTCGAAACTGTTCGAATACTTTGAAATTTGGGAATCAGGTATTTGTTCTTCGAATACGAATAGTTCAGATTTACTATTCAAAAAAATATTCGAACTTTTGAATATTCACACACCCCTATACGTAACAGAGTTGAACAACTATTTTGTACGTATGTATGCAAAGTGGTGGTTGTGAATATAGCAAGTTCAAACGTAAGACTCAAATATTAATTTACGAAAAAATTTATCTTGTGGTCAGAAATGATTTAATTCTCTTTGAAATATAAAAATGAAGTTCGATAATATAGTTCCAACATATTCCATGCTTGTCTAGATTAAATGTTAATGTGAATCTGCCTTAAACGCCTGTGTATTTGCCTGTCAGTTCTGCTAACAGGTGGTGCTCACAAAAAAAAAAATTGCGACCTGACTCGGACTGCAAGTATTCTTGCCCGTGGTGGGAATATGACCTTGGCCTTGCCGGCATCTTGGCTGCGAAACAGTATTACAGAAAACAGCATGTTTCACAGCATTCATGTGCGAGTGGGACAGACTGTTAGCGAGCCAGCAATCGTAATCGTCTTCTCTAAACATGCTCTTCCCCCCCTCTCCCTTTGTTTAGACCAAGCGATGAGACAGAAGGAAGAACGGAAAAGGAAACGTTGTAGTATGTCTACAGTATTCCACCTACACTTTCATTAATTGTTTTTCTAATTTAAATATTCATAATTTATGTAATTAATCTATTTGATATACTTTATTAATTTCTTTTGTGATTGATGCTAAATGTAATTTAAAGTCATATTTTATATATTTAAAGTCATAATTTTCAGTACCAAATTTTAATAATTAAAATTTTTAATATTTCTTGTAATATTGTTTTGTGTTTATATATGTATCAGTGTGCTATGACACACGGAAGTTAAAGAAAACCTTGATTACTGTGATCAGTAACTAGAATATTTTTATTTTTCCATTTCTCTTAGTAAGAGAATTTGTGATATTTTCTCTTTTGTGATTTCCGCAAAAAAATTTTAAGTTAGCGTCACTTCTTCTTGGAAAGCAGCTCCTAGGGCATGTCGTCCCACGGCAGGCTTCTCTGCTGAGACGCCGATCCTGCCGTCATCGTAAATTTTAGGGATCTATTGGAGCGGATCCTAGGTCCAAAAAGTCGTGCTATAAGTTTGCCAGGTTCAAAAGAGGCAATTTTATGTTAATTTCAATTTAGTTTGGAGTGAACTTGAAGACGACGAGGGATGACGCGTAAGACAGACGCTTACAAGCCTTACTATAAGTTTTATGAACTGTCTTCCGTGTAAACGTCTTAAATTGTATTGCTTTAGACTCCAACATTATTTATTAACGTTTCAAAGTGATATATTAATTTTTTACATTTTTTTGGCAATTAATAAGGAGAACCTAAGCCTGACCAGAGGTCTGAGATAATTTTAGAGACTTAAATTCTACCGACTGAGCAAATGTTAAAAGTAATAGCCGTGCAAGATTAAATTACAGATTTCTTTTCTTAATAGAACTTTAACTACAGTTTCTGCAATTATCATTTCATATTTAAGCTTTTGTGAGTGCTGTGAATATGTTTTGTTGTATCTGGTTGAGAGCAGTACTTACTGGTTATTTTCACTGATTTTCTTTACAGTGTAGGGAATAGAACCTATTTTCCGCTAAATTCATTTTTATTTTAATTATATTTTCCTTCTTTGCTATTTCTAATTATGTGTTCTCTGTGTAGATGGTTTTATCAATGTTCTGTATTTTACCAATGTAATATGTTATCACAGAAAAAGCTCACACGCACTACAACACATTCACACATCTACATGCATGTAAAAAGCAAAAGGGAAAGATTACAGTGGTGCGACCAACTGCAGGGCTTAGAACAGGCAGGTTCTTCGTAAATTTATTTCCTTAATTTTCTGGTTGAGTCACGTAATAATTTTGTTTGTGTTCGTTCATCCTTGCCATGGATTCAGACACCAAAAAAGGGTATTTCTTACGAAGCGCCGAATCGTTCGACTATAGGCAGTCGAAACGAATTTCCAGAAGCCTTAACAATATTCCAGAAATCCAGTCAAGTTCGGAAGACTGTAGTTCTGATGTAGAACAAAATTTTAGTGGGGCACGCCAAACAAATTCAGAGAGTGAGAACGTAAATGCTGTCATGGCTGACAGTGACGCCATCGACACATGCGCAGAAGCTGCGATCCCGTTGACAACAGCTGCGTCAAGTATGGCGTTGGACGAGTCCATTATTACGTTAGCAAATACGAACGCAGTAATAACTGCCAACACACAAACCATAGACCTGAATGAAGATACAATGATTTTATTACCTTCCAACACAAATGTTAACACAAATACGGAAAGTCCAGACCTGTTGGCAAATATAACGAGGTTAATTTTACAAATGCAAGCGGAGGTTACATTTAACATGTCCGAGCTGCAAGCGAAGATCACATCCAACATGTCCGAGCTGAAAGCCGATGTCGCGGCTAATAATACACAAATGTGTATGCAAATGAATACACAAATGTGTGAGTTGAAGGCCGAGGTTTCAAATAATAATACACAAATGTGTGAGTTGAAGGCCGAACTTACCGCTAGTAATGCTCAACTGACAAAAAAAAACCAACCTCAGAAATAATAACAGTTAAAGACACAGCTCACGTCTGAAATTGCCAGTAAATTTGAAGTTATTGATACGCGAGTCACGCATATTAACAACAATATGGAACAGCTGCGTACTCACGTAAACACACTGGAAATGCAGGCCGGTAATCTGAACCACGAAATCACTGAAATAAAAACCCACCAACATAACACTGCACCTCAAGTTACCGAGATAACTACATAACTGCAGGATATCGAGGCACGGACAGAGATCATCCAAACACACGCAGGAGCAACTAGCGTAGAAATAAGCAGGTTAGGGAGCCGCTTATTTGCTGTTGAAAACAGCAACTCCACATTAACACTGCAGTTGGAGCAATTACAAATAAGCGTGACAAATACTAACACAAATCTGGAGGAACACACGTCACATGTGAAAACATGTACGCCTAACGCAACTTGCAGTATACCTGACAACCGACTAGCCGAATTGGAACTTGGAACTACGATTGAGAAAACACACAGCACCGCCATGTCAGATACTACTACCCAAGAGTACATGCGCGCACACCAGCAGCCAATCACAGCTACGAGCAAAGTCAACAGCTCAGTGCAACAACAGACTAACTCCAGCGCTACCAATGTAAACAAAACTCCGGATGTTTCAGCTAACCTCAATACAATATGTACACGCCAGCTAACATGTTTTACCATCCGAGTAAACAGTGGGCGGAGAACCTACCAACATTCTCCGGATTTTCGTATGAGAACCCAGTCACATACTTAAAACGGATGGAGGAATACTTTTCCTATTTTTCGCTAGGCGTTGAGGACAAACTGTGTTGCCTAGGAAACAGCTTAAACAATACAGCACACTACTGGTGGGAACTAAACAAAGAAAATTTTCACACCTTAGATGATTTTAGATCCGAGTTCCTTAAACACTACTGGAATGCCAAAATCCACGGAAGTATCAGGGCATGCTTACATCAGGAGCGATTTGACCCGAGGAAAACTAAGTCCCTTGAGCAGCACTTTAGCGAAGTTTTCGAGAGAACTAGGCGCCTATCCGTACCTATGAGCGACGAAGAATTTGCGGAGATATTGATCGCACAGCTACCGCAAAGATACCAAGACAGGTGGGCTGACAGGCCATTTACCAACTTGAGTGACTTTCGCCACCAACTGCTTAAAGTAGAGCAGTTGATGGTGAATGTCACTCAAGTAGACCAGTCTCAGGAACATATAAGGCACCTTCACCACCCACAACACCTACACGCAGTGGAAATTGTCGTTGGCAGCCTGCAGCACAACTGAACCAGCTGACAACTAACCCTGTACCTGAGCAGAACTCAAGTAGACAGTGGGTAAGCCAGTCCACTTCACTGAGTCCAGCCAATCAATATGTTCTACCTACAAATACAAGTACACAATCCAATGTATTTTTGTCACCTAAAGCATCTAGCAGCCAGGGATACTTTGCTAGAAATACACCCCTACGAAATTCTCACTAACCACTGTGCTGAGGCTCTAATCTTATCATCTATACTACCACAGTTGAAGGTACAGATACCTCAGGAAGATGAAGTCAAGTTGAGAGATTATTTACAGCTGCAGAAAGTAGACGCAAGGCACAGTAACTAAGTAGGAAGAACACACGCTCTGTGGGAGACATGGCACTTCGACGCACCAATCCTACGAGTTCTCTACTCAATGTCACCAAAAAGCTATTTTTAGTTTTTGAAGGCCCGTATTTCATTCAAAACATCGTGCAAAACAACTGTTACGAATTGGTTATTACCGATGGAACACCTGCAGGTAGATACAGTATCACCCAGCTGCATCCTTATGAGTGTCAATCTAACCATACCTCTCTCTCAAGTTAAGTTAGTTTGGTTAAGACCTTAAGTAGTAGGTCAGTCAACACTTATGATTTTGGTCACGATACTAAGTGAAGATTTTTTTTTGTGAAGCTGAAGCTAACAGCGAATTTTCTGAAATCACCAATATGTTGTTTACGATTTTATTATGAAATTACGAGGAGTTTTAATGTATAGGAGGAATTATATTTTGTGGACGGCCTAAGCTGATGCTTATGTGAAGTATTCACTTATTGATAGATTTTTTATTAGTCGCCTGTTGAGTGAAGAACCTATACCACCGCAGAGCTACTGTTATTATTTTACGCCGTATACATGCTGCCTCCGATGAGACAACTCAACGTAATTATGAACATGGCCACTTCATATTTGAAGCTAATTGCTAATAAATTTGTTGCTCATCTACTGACCTATCGACTAACCAAATGTTTTGAGGACCTACACACATTCAGCTGACCTACAAGAAATGTGTTGTTTTGAATGATTATATACTGTCAAGATGTTGAGAAATACAAGAGAAAGTACATGGCGTATAATTGTTGGTGTGCTAAAATATGTTCTACTTACAGTTCAGCGTTATCCATTTGTTGATTTGAAACTTGATTTTTATTTATTGGGAACTTTGCAGAATGATGTTCTTCTGTAATCCTCTTCATCTCCTTGAAACATTTCCTTGAGTTGAGCATTATTTTCTTCTTATTGTGTAAATATGTTTGTGTAATTTAATGAGGAAACTTTTCAATTTATTTGTTTATATTTTTCTTATGCTTCTAAACAATGAATTACTGAATTATTGAATCTTGACTAATTGTTGAATTATTTATGTCATTGTTGAAGAAATTATATTCAACTATTTTTGCATATGATGTTTTGATTAAATATTTGTTAATTACTTGGTATATTGTTAGGTATGTTAAGCGTTGTGTGCTACACTTCCTTTATTGATGTTTAGGGAAATGAGAATATTTTCTCACCACTCGTCAATATCAATTAGCGCTGTTAGTGTATTCCTTATGCAACCTTGTAGAGCGAGTTTAGGTAGTACACAATGCGAAGTTTTACTACCAGAATTACTCTCTCACCAGGTGCAAAACATGTTTTAGTCTCACTAAAGCTGAGAAGACCAACAGGCGTTTCCTGGATGAAGCTACAACGAGTGACGAAGCCTGCGAGAATCAACGTTATTTTTAATGTGAATGGTAAAGACAGTGTTAATTTTGTGTAAAACATTATCATTTTTGCTCAGACTCATATTGTTTTGAAAATGAACGTTACCGAGAACGCCATGTTGATGTGCGTTAACCACTAACATTGCAGTTAAAGTGTTTAGCTTTAAAACAGAACTCAAGTACACTACTAGTCAAATAGAGTCAATCTTATAATTTTAAAACCTACTAGTGTAACAGTATCCAGTGTCATGTCGAGGATTACCTGTGTCGCGACGAGATATTTTCCGCACCTGTACAGCACAATATAGCCTACATTGTTTACCGGCTCAGTGGAGTGAATGCCGGGAATAAAAAACACACTGCGACAAATGAAGATTGATGTGAGCACTGCTTGGCATTGCTGACAACTTCACCAGTCAGAAAGGAGACACCTGTTGCACGCCTCCAGTGTCACCAACTGCGTGAACTGTCGCGCAATTTAAAAACCACACGAGGATGAGAACTTTCAGGGAGAAAGCGATCCATGTAAACTAATACACGTTTTATTTTTCAGCATAGTTAGAGGAAGACGAACTTTGCAACCGCTAATTCTGTAATAGTATTTGAACCTATCATATTTTAATTGTTTGATGGTTATTGTTTATTGTTTGTTTTCTTGATTACAATCACTGTGTATGTCGACTATAATTTTTCAGGTGTATCATGTTTTCTTCTGTTTATACTTGTAAATGTAGGTGTACACAGGTGCTATCTCCCAGGTATCTATAAGTTTATCTACCCAGTCCATAGCAAGTGGGGCTATCTGTAGTATGTCTACAGTATTCCACCTACATTTTAATTAATTGTTTTTCTAAATTAAATATTCATAATTTATGTAATTAATTTATTTGATGTACTTTATTAATTTCTCTTGTGGTTGATGCTAAATGTAATTTAAAGTCATATTTTATATATTTGAAGTCATAATTTTCAGTACAAAAATTGTCAAATTTTAATAATTTAAATTTTTAATATTTCTTGTAATATTGTTTTGTGTTTATATATTATGTATCAGTGTGCTATGACACACGGAAGTTAAAGAAAACCTTGGTTACTGTGATCAGTAACTATACTATTTATTTTTTCATTTCTCTTAGTAAGAGAAGTTGCGATATTTTCCCTTTTGCGATTTCCGCAAACGAGTTTTTAAGTTATCATCACTTCTTCTTGGAAAGCTCCTAGGGCATGTCGTCCCGCGGCAGTCTTCTCTGCTGAGACGCCGATCCTGCCGTCATCGTAAATTTTAGGGATCTATTGGAGCGGATCCTAGGTCCACGAAGTCATGCTAAAAGTTTGCCAGGTTCAGAAGAGGCAATTTTATGTTAATTTCAATTTAGTTTGGAGTGAACTTGAAGATGACGAGGGATGGTGCATAAGACAGACGCTTACGAGCCTTACTATAACTTCTATAAACTGTCTTCAGTGTAACCGTCTCAAATTTTATTGATTTAGACTCCAACATTATTTATTAACGTTTCAAAGTGATATATTAATTTTCTACATTTTTTTGGCAATTAATTGAGGAGAACCTAAGCCTAACCAGAGGTCTGAGATAATTTTAGAGACTTAAATTCTACCGACTGAGCAAATGTTAAATGTAATAGTCGTGCAAGATTAAATTACAGATTTATTTTGCTCAATAGAACTTTAACTACAGTTTCTGCAATTATCATTTCATATTTAAGCTTTTGTGAGTGCTGTGAATATGTTTTGTTGTATCTGGTTGAGAGCAGTACTTACTGGTAATTTTCCACAGATTTTCTTTACAGTGTAGGGAATAGCACCTATTTTCCGCTAAATTCATTTATATTTTAATTATATTTTCCTTCTTTGCTATTTCTAATTACGTGTTCTCTGTGTAGATGGTTTTATCAGTGTTCTGTATTTTACCAGTGTAATACGTTATCACAGAAAAAGCTCACATGCACTACAACACATTCACACATCTCTACATGCATGTAAAAAGCAAAAGGGAAAGATTACAATGTGTACCCTGAGCAACCTTCTAGTGGTGGTGGTGGCTAGATAGCAGGCCGCAGACAGATGAGGGGTACACCCACCTCCTTAGACTGTTCTCTCTCGCAACTGTCTAGCTGTATCAAGCTCCCTGCCTTGTAACTGTGGGCACAGAAAGTTCAGACTTGTGAGGAGTTAGTGATGGTTAAGTGTATTGTCAATATACAGTGCAATAATTAGCAGATTAGAACCAAGAGTAGTTAGGTGCTGGTAGGCAATTTAAATGTCCCAGAAAAATCTTCAATGTCTTCACAGAGAACAGCACTCGCATAGTTTATGGTGCTGTCAATCAACAAGGATTATGACTGCAAAGTAAGTATTGACACTATCTCTTGTCGTCTGCTTTGAAGGCCTTGCCAACTCATTTGGGATTCAGTTTTATATAATTTGTAATGTTTAATTTGGAACATACCAACATTATGCTTTTAAAATGCATTATTGGAATCTATTGTTTATCATGTTATCGTTTTCTGCAAATAAAGAATTGAAATTGTTAAATTATAATTACAAGAATTTTTAAAAGTAATAGAGTAATATAAAAAAAATTACAGGCTACTGCCTTACTGAAAATCACCAAAATAAAATAATTCAGCTGTCACAATTTTCTTCGAAAATTCTATTCAAAATGTATTTAAAGAAATATTTCTTTAATTTACTTAATAATGGACATCAACACTAATTTCTTTTTGAAAATAAGTGTCTGTACCACATTCAGGGTGGCCACACATTGCAGCAAAGAAAATTCCCTGA
Organism: Medauroidea extradentata; assembly: GCA_003012365.1. NCBI lineage: Eukaryota > Metazoa > Arthropoda > Insecta > Phasmatodea > Phasmatidae > Medauroidea > Medauroidea extradentata. Next base: position 14,868 of record PNEQ01117660.1, on the reverse strand, counting down.
ATTCCCTAACAGAAAACCAAACATTCCCCTTATCTTTCCCAAGCATTTATTCAAAATATTTATCAATAAATGTAAATACTTCAAGTCCTTTCTAACACTTTTGTGATGTCCAGCTAGTAATGTGACATAAGTTCCGCGGCAAAAGCAATGAACCTGACAATTGGATATAATCACAACTACACTAGAGTAAGTTTTGAACTAAGAAATAATACAGTAATTCTAAACTATTATCTTCCAAGCTCAAAATGAGTCAGATGAGAAAATTCTCTGAAATTTCCAGTTTTACCCGGTCTGTGGCCACCCTGATATTAGTCGCTATGTACCTCTATTCTAACAGTTAAGCCAACATGGTGACAATTTAGGGATTTTCATTTGCAAATATTTAATATAAGGGTGACAATTTAGGGATTTTCATTTGCAAATATTTAATATAAGTGATTAACAAAATGCAAATTACACAAATAAGTAACAGATTTTGTACGAAAGGAAGGTCACATGATCTTCAGTCTGGACATTTGTTGTCGGCCAATAAAAACTATTGTAGTGTTAAATAAATACATGTTATTTTATTTAGGTGAGAACTGAATATTAGAGATATTTAAAAACTATATAAAATTACATGCATTTTACAATATTTTACTATAAGTACAACACACAGTTTCAATTATACAGTGAAATTTACATTGAAGAAAAACACAAACAGCAAATAATATATTATAGAGAGTAACTACGTAAGCAGTAGGTGAAAATACAGAATATTTTTCCACTTGACGCAGAATTAGATTACGGTTTTGTAGAACTGCCATGAAAGTGTATTGAATTTTATCATACTATCAGCCAAACAGGTTTTGCAAATGAATTATTTCCAGAAAAAGGTTGCTTCTTTTCAAGCTTGTGCAATATATTTAAAATGCATTATGAGACATATTTTGGCACTAATAAAATTAAAGAAAGGAAAATAATATGCTTAGTTTAGGGCACTGTTGCTCTCATTTTATTTGATTTATTCAAGTACAAACTGATAGGAAATATTACAATGTTAGTTGTCCAGCTTAAGCTTAGCTCACGTATCATTTTGCAAACAAGAACACTGTTTTATAACTACTGATCAGCATGTTTTCTATAGGATCTTCCATTTCCTCCACCTTTGCATTCCATTCTTACTCTGCTACTACCATACATGCATTATGAAGTTTTTCAATATGTTACCATACCACATGTTTAATGTGTTTTGATTTCTCTTCAGCAGTTTACAGTAAAACCTCGTTAATTTTAAGTGTTTCAATTGTATAACTTCAAATAATCAGATTTTTAAAGGAGGGGGGGGGGGAAGTTATTTTTTTTTGTTAAGGTACAAAGCACCCTCGTTTCTACACCCATTTTTAACAGCTAGTTTTTGAGAACTGTTATGTACTCAACTTGAAAAAGAGTAAAATTGGATCAAAATGTTTGCTGCATTTTTCTTGGCAAGGACTGTAACTTCAAGTAGCGCACATCACGTATACTAGGCTGTCAGTAACTTTGCTCTACCCTTCCGTTGTTTTGGCGCTCGATGTCTGCCATGCATTGCCTTTGTCACAACCATATCCTGCATGTTATTGTTATTACTAATTTATAGAAGCGTGGTTTTGGATATCTAAGAGGAGGGAGAGTTTTATAGAAATCTTAAAAGAAATTTTAACTCAAAACGGCGTGAAATGTTAAAAATTTTTTTGGGGATATAGAATGGTCAAACTTACAGAGTCATTTTGACAAGTGCAAAGTGAGTTTTCAGTACCTAGCTTTTCAAAGGAATATCAGACATCGTGTCACAGAAATTATTATTTAATAAAAAGGCAGACAGTATCTAAAACAATGTAACATGCCTAAAATGGTAATTATGAGCAACCCACCTCCCTAATGAAAATTGGTAAACTTCGGTCATAAAGTCATTTTTGCAAGTGAAAATAATTTTCAGTAGTTTTTGTAACTATATATCAGACGTCATGTTAGTTAAATATTATTTTAATGGAATTTTCAGTAGTTTTTGTAACAATGTATCAGACGCCATGTTAGTTAAATATTTTAATGGATAAGATGCCTTCAAAAATAATATTATTACACTTCTAAACAGTAGCTATGATCAAGCAGCAAATTTTTTTTGTAAATATCGGGTGCCAAGTTGTTTTGACAAGTGCAAATGCAATAGCTTTTGTAAGGAAAATTAGTCAACGTGTTAGTGAAATATTTCTTAATCAATTGGCAGACATATACAAAACGGACGAGTAGTGTTACGGCCGCTGTATCAGCTGGTCTTCCGGTTGAGTGATGCACGGAGACAGGCAGTGAACGCAATGTGGCAACATATCACAGGAGACAGCAAACACTGCGACCTTGACTGCTCTGTTATCTCCTCCCACGAGTTGCCAGTTAAGGGGGATAGTGTGCCAGAGAAGTGAATTTTCACAATTTTCGACATAACTTTTTCCTCTCGCTTATTATCGAAAATCAAGGTTCAACAATCTGGAAATAATAATTTTGTACACCTCATTACATTACTACATAGTCGCAGACTTATTTTTGGAGCAGTGATGGCACATAGCAAAAAAGATACAATTTTCCTATCTGCCATCAGTGTTCCAAAAATAAGAAAGTCTGTGACTATGTAATAAAGTAAGAAAGTGTACAAAAATTTAATCTACAGATTGTCAAGCCTTGATTTTCTACAATAAGAAATGGAAAAATATTTATGTCGAAAACTGTGATAATTCTCTGCTTTGGCACAGAAAATACACGTATGCTTTTTTTGCCTGCCATTCTGCTGGCAGTATTCTCCTAGAAGTCACACTATACAATGGTGACTCTTGCCTGACAGAGAGAGAATAAGGAAGAACTTAAGGGTGACAACTCTGGCATCTGCTTGGGAACTGGCTAGTGTGGCAGAGAGAAGGGACATAAGAAGTTCTAAAAATAAACCAGCCTACGAGAAGGACGGGAATTGATACCATCTCACCAGCTGTCTTCTTTATTGTCCTGTTTCCTTCCCTCATTTCCACTCCGCTTCTCGCTGGCCTGAAATACTCCAGATTCGTGGCATATATGTATGTGTCTTTTCCTAACTGCATCTAGCTCACAGTAGCGGAGGAAAGCACAAAATCACATGAAGAATTTTGTCACAGGTTCCATTTCCACAGAACTCGTGTGATCGTCATATGATACAGCGCTGTCACACGCTGTGCCATTCTTGCCTTCCATTTATCTTTTCCTATCTTTTTGCACGCAACACACACACAAAAAAATTTCCAACAAACTCTAGCACCGTGCACAAGCAGACAGCAACGAAGCCTAAAATAGTGTGTGGTGGTAACATTACAACAGATGCTAGAAATCCTGTACGTAGGAAGTTACAAAAAACAGGTTTCTGTTACACAGCATGGTTGAAAGCACAGTTCGGAAGATAGAAAAAAGCAGGAACTACAACACCCAAGCATTCTTACACTGATGGGAAGAGGAAGAAATAAATGGGGAAGAAGAGTGAGAGGAGGAGGAAAGAAGGAAAAATGGTGCATCTACAAAAACTGTGCTTTGTTTGGTGCAGGGAGAAGGACTGAAGTTGGAGTGGGGGAAATGAGGTCGCGTTAAAGCAACTAACAGTAAAACCTCTGTACTGCGAGCACATGTGGTAGGTGACAATATAGTCGTTATAGAGCGGCGATCATTATAAATACAGTACAGCAAAACTTCTATTTCCACCTCCACGGTTCTAAAGAACTGTTAGAGAATAAAATGAGTGCATTAAAAAAGGGTCTTGCTGTATGAGCTGTCAATGTTCAGGCCAGTTGCCCATACAGAGGATCAGAAGGGAAGTGTGAGAGGAAGCCACACTGACAAAAATCAGTTTAACATTGTATGAAGTTCAGTGTGACAAATGAAGAAAGTACAAGCCATAGTTTAAGCAATACTCTAATTTGCTAGTTTTTTAATTTCTTTCTAATTTCAAATGTTCATGCTATATAGACAATTTTATTTACATACTGCTAAGGTTTCAATTCAGTGACTCAAGCATTTTTAGCTTTTTCTGTTAAAAAAATTACAGTTTCATATGTGCTAAAATACTGGATGACTTACTAACAGACATAAACGTTGCTTGCAAAGATTGTTGAACATGTGACCTAAAAATAGCAAGAAACATAGAGTTAGTTGATATGTATTCGTTTACACTTAGTGAGAGCATTCCAGCAGCAGTGTACCAACTGAGAAACAGTGCTCAACAGCATTTAATTTCAGTACTTTACAGCAACATTCTTAAGATTTCTATGCAATTTTATATTACCATATTAAAGACACATGAAAGGAAACTCACTCAATAATAGTTTTACCCTTTACTTCATAGGAAAAATACACAAAACTGTCCTTATCGCATTACTTTTTACTAAAATTTGGCTAAGGAAGTGCAGATAACTTAAGCCTAAATGTGGTACAACACTTCTTGCATGTCTGGAAATTCTTATGAGAATAACATATAATAGAATAATGATTCAGTTTTATTCATTACACCAATTCACGTTCATTGAAGTTCCTTATCTATATAGACTGTGTGAAGGAAAAATGTAATGTTTTATGTTATCTTAGTTAGTGTTTTACCAACAGATTTCCAAAATGTGTTATGTAGTAACAGCATTTAAGTGCCTACAACTAAGGGTAGAGGGGAACAGATGGCAGAGCGACATGAAGAGGTGGACGCGGAAGAGGCGGCGGCAACAGTGACAAAATAGGTCAAAGACAGGACACACCATCAATTAGAGACAAGGATTTTAGAATAAAAGGACGACTGCAGTGATTGTGCAACAAACTTATGGAACATTGTGGACAAGTGCCAGCTTTCATAACTACTCTACACCACATAACTTCCCACTAGAATAATACAAAATATAAATAATAGAATGTTTTATTACAATTAAAGCTTGAACACAATTCTGAACAACATCCATCCCCATTATTACAGCAATACCTGGAGTTAACAACTTACAACTTTTAATTGGTACAGTAACCAAATATGCAGATGTCTGCAGATCTAAATGATTAAGAAAGGTCTTGAACATAGATTGCTCAGATTACAATAAATAACTCTCGTAATGAGAGATGGCCAGTAACAGATTTCATAGAGTACAAACATAATGCACCTAGTGGAACAAGAAAACTTGCCACTATGTACCGTACTTACTCGCTTCTAAGACTCATATTTCATGAGGATTTTCAAGACTTAAAAGTGGGCTGCGTCTTAGAATCGATGGAGTCTTACATTCGTCAGCATTTATAACAGAAGTACACAAAAAATTAGTAAAAAAAAAAACTCTGTTCCGTGATTTGCTAGCATGGTGAAATATAGCGTCATAAATATAGAAATAAGCATAAACAAAAACCTAGTCTCAATTTACATGTCGAGAACGGTAACAAAAACACGTGGCTCAGCTGCGGCGGCGAGACAGGATGCAAGCTGCGCGTGACTATCACACATTTATGTGGCCGGGGGAGGGAAGCGGTGCAGCAGCTGCCGCTTCTATAAACACGTGTGTGTGTGTAGCTTTTCTTTGGGCTAGTGGGACGACAAGCGACAGTTCACATGACTGCAAGGTTGCACTTGTTTTTGAAAGGCAGGAGTGTGTCTTAGACTCTCGTAAATACGGTAAATACTAGACAAAACAATACTTTATAAAAGTACTCATTAAACACTTAACACTTAAGAATGCACACCAGTTCAATATCAAGAAACATTTTTAATGACAAAAGTAAAAAAGGAACGATGGAAAATAACTATGCCAACAATCTTACTCAGTTTAGAACATTGTAAAATATTAGTGGCAGACGAGCTTGATGACTATCTTTTTTACGCATGTAAGTTTCAACCATGACTAACTGTTCTGGGAGAAAATCCCCCAAGACTTGTTTATCAATAGAATTCTATTAAGTAAGATGACTTACACTCACTCAAAATGTCAGTTATGTTGCTCAGTGTGGAAAATTTCAAAATTTTCAATGCATGTAGGTATCCATGTATTACTCTGCTCTAGTTATCTATATATTACCCAAATGATCACAATATTGGGGTCATTACCAGGTGGGGGTTTCAGGGTAAAACACTCCTCCCCCAGCTAGGAAAATATAGTAAGTAAAAGTACCAACAAAACATTATTGATATTCCTAAATGTGTATTCAAAATTTAGATTACAGAATATTTTAAACAGCATCATTTAGCACCATAAACTTCTAGTTTCATGGGGACAGTTTAAAAGAGGTTATCAGAGTTCCTTTATCAAACTTGTCAAACATACCTGTTGTAACCACCCTCCCTCCCCCTACCAACTAACCCACCCTAGTTCAGTCACTGTCCAATTATAGTTTACTGAATGGACAAATATTGTTCCAGTTTACAGTTCTCAATTTCTTCCGCATTTTTCTCAACATTATTGACATGGTGTCCACTGATATTCAGTTTTGGAATTCCCTGACTTTTCCCTGTTTTCCAGGTAATATCTGTTAATTTTCCCTGACCTATTATCGGCAAAACTGGTACTTTTTAAGGCCTGCATCGGCCAAATGGCTTGTGTGATCGCTTCACAGTAACCAGTCACTCCTGTATTTTGCTTGTGAAAATAGTGCTGGGACTTCGGTGAGATTTCTCAAGGATATTTCTTATCTTAATCCTGGTTATTCCCAACTTCCTTCACCCTCATCGGTGCTCAAGACCCAAAATGTTACAAGCTGCCCTAACTTCTTGGCTGAATTGGTATCTTTGATTCCATAATTTTACATCAACACAGCACATTTGAAATAAATAGCTTTAATGGAACAGCATTAAAAGAATTTGATACATGCGTTTGAATCACAGACTACATACTAAGTGACTCAATATGTTAAATAAAATAAGAAAAACTATTTTATATAAAAAAAGTTACATCAGATTTCCCAGCAGTGAATGTAATCAGAAGCGCTTACAAATTGATTTACTGCGATAGCTAAATTATAATAATTTAATTATTCAGTACTACAAAAATGTTTATTCTCGGCTGTTTTGTAACATTTTTCCCTGACCCAAATTAAAATTCCATGATATTTCCCTGACTTTTCCCTGTCGGTGGACACTCTGCTTCACAAGACTAACACTTGACATTTCTAAGGAAGGCATTAAAATGAAATTAATAATTGTCACTGAGCTTTAATGTCCATTTTCTGACACTAATGTGTACTTTGAAACTAAAGTGTATCAGGGATCCCCAACACCAATTATTAACTAACCATTCATCCAATATTCCATGTATTAAACGTGTGACTGACTAAAGCTCAAGATTTTGGCAACAGTAATTGTATGAACCATATGGAAACAGGACTGCATAAAATGTGTGTGTACTTCAAGTACCATCTCTTCGTTGTCACTTCCAGAAACGACACATTTTTCGGGAAAAGTTAGAAACAGTAATGATTCACCAAGTGAAATATAATCAAGTCCTTTTAATATTCTGTGGAAGTGACTAGCTCGAAACCATGTAAAAAAAGAGGAATGATTTCTGCATTGGACCAATAAAAACAAGAGTAAAACAGTGAAAGTGGAGAAATGTAATAAAAGACCAGTCCACATATTTGATATCAATCAATGCAACTGTCTAGTTCTTTGTACACATAGCAGAAATATAAAATTGTTGCAGATTTAACATCACCTTTATCAACAATAAATTATCATGTAAGGTACACAAAAATCTAATTCTGCAGCTCAACACCGCCAAAACAAATAATTACATCCTTAAAGCAATGGTTGTTGCAGCCGACACCATATCAACACCAAAATTCAAGAAATTTTCTATTATAAAAATTAATATCGTAGAAATTATTAATCACTATTAATGAAAATTATTCATTTATAAAGAACGGATTCTGAAAATTTTACTACAGTAAAACCTCTTTATAACGACACATTTTATAATGACCACCTGTCTATGACAACCCGTTTTTGGGAAACCGTGATTTTTTAATATTTTATTTCAATTTCAAGGAAATCGGCAAAAAATAGGTTTTGTGCGCCACGCGGCAAGCTGTAACTCATCTTTCCCCTCTCCTGCCGTAACGGTACTCTTATCTTCCTTTCCCCTCACGTGAATATCTGGCACGCTCGGCATTCTCCACCTGTGTTCACGTGCCCGTGTTCTCTCGCTTGCTGTTAAGATACGCTACAAGCTCTCTGTTTGCTCTATTATAATGACTATTGCGCGACTTTTGGATTTCTCTTAGTTTTTACAATTTATGGCGACGTATTACGCATTGATTTTCACGATTTCAATTTAGTAATTTATTCGGTTTGAGTTTGTGAACGATTATTGATGACCCACGCAGTTCTTTTGGCTTTCGATTTGGCTACGATTATTAGGCTTGGCTCTGTAAACTATTATTGACGACCCACACAGTTTTTTTTGGCTTTTGATTTAGTTACGATTATAAGGCTTGATTCTGTAAATGATTGTTGACGACCTGTACATTTTTTAAAACTTCATACGGACTTTCGATATTTCCATAATGAGTGGAAAGCGAGTCGGCTTGTCGCATCTGAAGAAGTATGAAATAATCAAGGAAGTGGAATCGACACAGAAGCCGAAGTCAGAGATTGCGCTGTAGTTCGGCATCCCGAAATCAAAATTGTTTACGATCTTGAAAATGAGGGACGAGATCGTAAATGCAGTGCAGAATTAAGGACGCAATGCAAACGTAAAAAAACTAAGGCGTACAATGCACGCCAATTTGGAGGAAGCTGTGCTGGAATGGTTCGGCCAACTTAGAGCACAAAACTTGCCTGTAAGTGGGCCAATGCTACAAAAAAAAGCCGAAACACTTGCCTTGAAGTTAGGCTGGATAGTTTCAGGCGCACCACAGAATAGCTAGCCACAAGATTGTCGGTGAAAGTGCTTCGGTCAGCAAAAGATTGGTGAGCGAGTAGCTGCCTTTGCTCCAGAACATTTTCAGCCGCGCGACGTGTACAGTGCCTACGAGCTGGGGATGTTTTATAATCTCATGCCAGATCGCACCCTAGCAGTGAAAGGAGACGCATGCAAGGGTGCGAAGAGGAGCAAAGAGCGCCTCACTGTTCTCCTGTACTGCAACATGGACGGCAGCGACAAGATGAAGCCACTCGTGATCGGGAAATCCAAGAACCCCAGAGGTTTTAAGGGCAACATAATTCCTTGTGATTACGACTTTTAACAAAAAATCATGGATGACATCGGCAGTGTTCACGAGGTGGCTTCGATGCAAAGATGGGTGTCAACAACAGAAAAGTGGTTCTCTTTGTCAACAACTGCCCTGCATATCCTCCTCTCGACAACCTCAGAAACATTGAGCTAGTGTGTGAATACCACCTTCAGCCCCTGGACCAGGGCATAATACAACTAGTAAAACTCAAGTTTTGAGAAATGCTTGTGCGGAGGATGGTGTTGAGAATGCAACTCGGCAGAGACATGAAAAAGTGGAACGTGTTTGAGGTGATTGAAGCGATCGTCACTAGTTGGGTGGCAGTAGAACCTGAGGCCATCGCCAGCTGCTTCCATCACGTCCAATTCATCGCACCGGTCGACGAAAAGGCTGCCGTCCACGTGGCCGTCAGCGACTCCGAAGACCCGGATGACCCACCGACAGCAACCGCCGAACTCCAGCCCAGCCCCTCGACTGAGCCCCAGCCCAGCCCCTCGTCAGTGCCTCCCCCTGCTCCTGTTACTCTACCATGTGACAAGCAAACATGGCAACTTATTGCCCCAGACTGATCATTTGAAGAATTCGTAAGAGTGGATGACGATGTTGCAGTCTGGGGTACTGTCGACAACGCCGGTGCAGTTGAACAACAGGAGTCGAGCTGCGATGAAGACGTCGAGGGAGAAAAGTGAAATTGCTGATGTCCCCACGACGAGAGACGTCCTCAAAGCTGGGGATTATGCATTGATGCTGCGGCGACATGGTGCAAGTGATGAGATGATGTCGAACATTTTGAGCTTAAAGGAGTTCGTTGAATAGGCTGCTATCAAAATGAAGCAGACCTCTATCAAGGACTTTTTTTAAAAAAATAGGAAACAGTTGTTCGGCCCTTTAATGTGTCAGACGTTCTTTTATAGTGTGTTTAGTGTCCCGTCAATGCAGTAAACAAATGATCTGCCTAACTTATCACGTTTGTTGGATACTACATCTGGTAAGTTTTTTACTAGTGTACTTGTAGTTTTTTCATGATTTTTTTCCTTGTGTACTCTTTAATAAATTTACACGTTTGCTTGTACAACTGCTATGACTATGCTGTTAACTAATTAATAGTACACTTTTAGTAGAGTGGGGGCCATATCGCTACATTTTCTTTGTCCGGAAAAAAATATTTTACACATTGACACGTAACTTTAATATTTAACTGAACGATAACATTATGTCACAGTGCACACCGGCGGTTATCTTTCACTTGGTCTCAAGGCAGAGCAGGAGGACAGCTGCTGTGGCTGTGGTATTTATCGGTGCATGCGCGCGCAGCCACCTCCGGCACTTACCTCCCCCCACATCATAGTCTATCCTCCCGGCCGGCCGAGCGGGTGGCCAATAGCAAGCAAACTGCGACACAGCACGTAACATCACAGCGCGTGACTTTCTAAGCGTTCATGGCGTAAAAGAAAAGCCCCGAGAGTAGAATACACTATCGCCTTTTCTCTAAAAGACGCCTGGTCATAAATTTTGTTTATAGCCAAGTTTAAATGTAAGATTTTTATTATTGCTTAAGATGACTGAACATAAACTTAATGCACAAACGGCCTACTTTGACATATAGAGGTTTCAAATGGGTCCGAAATATTATAATGACCATCTCTCAATAACGACCCTAATCTCGGGAACAGAGAGGGGTTGTTATAAAGAGGTTTCACTGTATTACAAAATTGCTTAGCAATTAACGATAGCACTCGCTATTCCTCTTTGACTGGCAAACTCATTGTGTTACATGATCAAAATAAGAGGATTGAACATAACAACATGGCTTAAAACTCTTCCTGAAAAATCATGCTTCAATTAACGAGATTGTAATTTAAAAAATTATATTGTTCCAGTTCTAAGAGTGATATGAGAAATACTTCATGGTGAGGTACCACTCTATTTAAAATATATTTTGAAGTGATTAGGTTATGAACCCCGATTTAACAAAATGCCACGGGACTCGAAAATGTTTATTCTATATCACTGTTTTGTTAAATCCAACTTTATAACTCCCCCCCTCCCCAAAAAGTTAATTATTGGGTAGTTTGAAATGGAGGTCATTTAAAGAAAGTACGATAGCCCACAACAATAACATACCACAGGTACCATCAATAGGTAAGCCGCGGCCGTAAAAGAAAAACATTCGGTGAAAAAAACTTTGGAAACTGCCAGTTTAACACTCGTCGAGCGTTCGCCCGGTGAGTTAGGCCACCCGTTCGCCCGCATTAACATGTGTGAGAAGTGATGATAAACACCACTGAGTCATCCTTTCAGGCTCTCTCTCACTCCTGTAAGAATATTTAGGAAATTTCCATAAAAAAAAGCAATGAAAACTTAAGTAAAAGTTCGCGAGATAACAGTAAAATAATAAATATGTGCAGCGACGGCCATTGTAACTTACAGGCCGCCACACTCGTGAAACAAACGGGTTGCTGCTCACTAAAAATACTTTGCACTCTGAACGTTTTTTAGCATCTGCGAAAAATATTATTTACGTTAGTAAATTCGTTGTAAAATGTCTGCATAAATAATATAATAATGTATTTCTTTTTATATATACGCTGGTTTTATCACAGGACATGATATGAACATAATCACGCTGGACACCACTGCATTCTACCAGCAAAAGAATAAACAGGTAAAGCTTGCTGTACAGTAGCGCATTCTGACGGAGACGCCAAGCACTATATGTGAATAAGTACCCGTGCTGTTCACTGCCGCACTGTGTGGACTGGGTATCTAGCTCTTTCACTCGTCAGCTGCCAGGATGAGGACCTAGACGCACATTTGTTATGCAACACTGCATCGCTCGCACTACCGTGCGCGCTCAGCTCAAAATCATTTCCGTGGCCAAAGTTTTCAACAAATTTTAACGATTTTTTTTGTTTCTCGATGGATAGTTTAACACTATCTACGGAGAAAAATGAATATACTGCGGCCAGTAAATGTATTTATAATAGACTTATACTACACTTTATATTTTAATTTTATCAAAGTTACGTACATATTTCATACATTTTTGGTTATTTTTTTATAGTTCCTAAAAATCCTTTCGTTAAATTACTGTTTCCATTATTCCCGAGTTTGTTAAATCAGGGCTCTACTGAAATTAATAATGAACAATTGTAATTTTGTTGATAGACATTAACAGTGTAATTTTGCAAACAGGTGTATAAAGGGTTATTGGCAGTGGCCAATTTATTTAGTGGTGTTCTTATGATGTTTACAAAAATAACTGTTTTTTTTAATAATAAGAATAATATTAAAGTGTATTATCAAATATAATGTTAATAAAATAAGAGTTTTATTTGTAGTAAAGTACAGTAGACCCCCCGATCGAACAACATAGGATCTAACGACATTGGCGATCTAACGACATAATTTCCAGGAACCCTTAAAAAATTAATATTTTTAAAATTGATCAAAGCTAAGCAAAGTGCAGTTCAAAAGATCACAGTAAAACATTATTTAAAAATACATTTGCATACATTAAACAATAACATACTACAGTTATAATAAATTAGTGATATGCAGTTGTGGGAAAAAAAAAAAAACTGTAACAAAATGATAGAAACTTTGGCTGGAATGCAGTTAAAGCGCATGCGCCTGGTGAGTTAGGCCGCCCGCGCAACACCGACATGTGAAAGACGATGACTAACGCTGCCTTATCTCCTCCTCACTTCTCCACGCTCCCTCCACCTTTCACGCCTATCACACATTTTTCCATGCATCCTCCTCTCTGCACTTTCTTCTCCTTACTCCTACACGTCTCATCAGTGCCACTGCGCATAGCAACGGTATTGTATTGTTCGACTTGTTGCCTGTCCGTGTTGTATTTTGCTTGGTGCGTGCAGTACTGTAAGAAACACACGGCTAAAAATAGATAACACCCCTCCTGACTGTCCAAGCCAGCCAATTACCATTCACTCTCCCCACCCCCTGCCGACAAACCAGATTGTACTTGTGTGCGCACAGCCACTCACATCAACTGCCGGCGCCGGCTGTGATAAGTCACGTGACAACTTGCAGCCTGTCTGGCCGCAAAGCAGTGTCACAAGTTTGCCTTTCTTTCCCACCTTCTTCCAGCCATCGTCTTTGTTTCTGTGTCTTCTGGTGAGGCCCAGAGGGTTGGGGACGAAGAGACAACTCGTTTATTATTTTTTTTTTATTACAGCACGGCCAAAAAAAAAAGGACAAGTTCGGTACTCAGTCCGTAAATGAAACAAAAAAAAAAATAAAAAAAAAAGAAAGAAAACAATCTTGCATTATCTCATCTTTTTTGCTTCACACAGGCTGCACGCTTCAGCTCGTCTTGACCTTGACAACTTCCGCTGTTATTGATCACTCGGCACGTGAGGCAAATGGCTGCAGCGTAAAAACAGCCTACAATAGTCATGTATGCTACATGTGGACTGATAAGATTTTTAATTATGCTCGTTCAACAGCGGCAGCGATTAGAGTGACTGCAACCCGCGTTTCAAGAGCCACTCTGTCTCTATTCACAGTGCAGAGCATTAAACTGGTGCGTTGTGTGTGCATATTTTTACGAATTTTCCTATAGGCCTAAGACTTAAAACAACGATAATTCAGTCATTAATTTAGTGACAGCACCTTGAAAAATTGTTTTTAGCCCTTCTGAGTGGCTCTAAATTCACGTTTCTAATACGAGTACTGGTAAAAAAAAAAACAATGGTTTTACTGAAATGTTTTGTATTAAATCGTTGCAGTATGAGTCGTTCTGTTGTCGGTGAGCTTTACGCCAGGCATGCAGGATGAATCACGCGCACACCATGAGTTGAGGGAGACAAGCCAAAGCCGGCCGGCCGCTCTCCCCTGCCCTCCCCTCACCCATCCTACACAACCAGACGTACTGCGCCTTGCGGCCGCAGGCGTCACGGCACAGGTGGAATTATGGAGCACCATTTTATTTGGAAGACACCTTTTCGTTATACTAAAATATAATTTTAAGAAAATGTGTTTATATTAAGTCTGTAATTGCTCTATATTAACTTTAAGGAAGGAAAAAAAAAACACTTAAAAATTTATTTTTAATGGCGAGGATGTCAAAATTAATTACCTCGGGACTAACGACATCGGCGATCTAACAACATAATTATCTGGCACTGTGCGGTGTCCTTAGATTGAGGGTTTACTGTAACATGTAAATAGGTTTAGTCTTTGTAAAGGTTTGTTAACCATTTGAGACATAGAGAACTGAAGAAATAGCATTTGTGGTAAAGCAAAAAATAACGCAAATTCTAACATTTTTTGTTTTCCACTTTTTCTTTTTTCAATTTTAATTCAAATGAAGGTATTTTGAACAATTTCACTAGCCTTTACTTCACATTAAACCAATTACTTGAAGCATCTTTACAAGTTTGCAATGCTAAAAATAGCTAAAACAATGTAAACTATGCATTTGGTAAACATATTGTAACGCGACCCGCCCTCGGGCCGCGCTTCCCTCTCTGCCAAGGGATTTCCTAGGGTTCTTTTTCTTCGAAGTGGAGCTAATTGCTGGTTTGTTAGAGGGATTTTCACCAAATAAAAATACGTTCGGTTACTTCTGTGCACTGGCGTTTCCTCGACCCTCAACTACCAGCCGATTTATTGTTTAATTTCCACAAT
>PNEQ01117659.1:15765-49909 GCA_003012365.1 Medauroidea extradentata | reverse complement strand
GTTTGTAGAAATTGGAAAGGTTGCCTTTCCAGTCTCTTTTCAAATACAACTTGTTAGAGAAAATCCTGATGGGCTGCCCGTCCAACAGACAATCTTTCAGTCGTCCGTTTCGAAACTGGAAAGGTTGCCCATCCAGTCGGGCAAACTTTCAGGATTTTTATTGCATGAAAACTAACGTGTTTGAAGAAATTGGAAAGGTAGCCTGTCCAGTCTGTTTGCAAATATGCCTTTCGAGAATAAATCCTGATGGGCTGCCCATCCAGTTGGGCAAACTTTCAGGATTTTTAGTGCTTGAAAAATAACAGGTTTGTAGAAATTGGAAAGGTTGCCTTTCCAGTCTCTTTTCAAATACGCCTTGTCAGAAAAATCCTGATGGGCTGCCCGTCCAACGGGCAAACTTTCAGTCGCCCCACTTCTTCACTACCTTGCACTAAAGCAGAACACATTCTTAGCTGTAAAGACACATTTTATTTCTACAGAGACTTTTTTTGATTCAAATTTGAATGACTGCAACGTAGCATTGCTGCTGAAAAAAAAGGCATCAGTTATTTTGATTGCCAAGATAAATAGTGTTACAATAATAAGTACTTTTTTGTAGACACCTGATGAAAAATATCACATGTAATGTAGTTCAATAAGCATTTAAACTATGCAAACATGTTATTTTAAAACTGCGAAAATTCGGAAGCAAACAAACATTTAACGTCCATATGCAAAACTAGCTGCCCGGCCGGTGCTTTGCCCGTATGGAATTTTTAAAAGATAAACCATACAGACCTGTGTTATATACAGCTACGCTCAGAATGGTCGTCAAATTTTTTTAGAAATATTATGTGTAGGCTATATCAACGTCCGTGCACAAAACGGTCATGTATCATTAGGGCTGCAAAACGGAACAACATTTAAATTATTTATCTGTGGCCATGCATGCTTTTCTGGATTTCAACATTTTATTTCTTATATTTACTAACTTTAACACCATTTACAAGACTCTGCAGAAATGGCCAAGTTTTGGGATTTTTAAAAATTACTACCTTAGTGATGATTGCTTTTGGCATCAATAAAAAGGCAAAAATTTTCAGCTAGAATATCTGATGACCTTTCAAAATCATCCGACAGTGATACGCATGGTCTGACACTGCAAAAACTTGCACAGTGAGGTGTCAGAGAAGAGTAAACGTAATTTATTCAAAAGCGTCTTAAAACGGAAAAAAGGTCATTGTCATCACTAATACACAGTGGGGAAAATGTCACCACACGAGAATATATGGCGCAGGGATCAATACGGGGTCCTCTACTTTTCATAATATTTATCAGTGACTTTGTCGAATCAATTAACGACAACTTAGCCGTTATGTTTGCTGGCGATATAAACATTTTGATAACTAACTCTTGTGAAATTGCTGTATGGGATAACATATCAAAAGATGTTGTATTAATTACCAAAAGTAAAAAAAAAATACATATTTAGCATAAAGCGCTGATTTTATGGCACCAAACAAACTCTCTCCTCCAATCTTAAAAGTAATAAACAGTAGATTCAAGTAGCAAGAAACTACAAATTGTAAATACCTACTACCAAAATGTTAGGTATATATGCATACATAAGCATACCGCATGTTATTTTTTCATCCAAACAATACGCACCAAGTTGTCATAATTTAGACAAATTTAAAATTAATTATGGGTGTATTTCGACAAAATGAACTGAATATGATTGACGTGCTTTGTTTCGTCAATACTTTCCTTCTATGCAGGAACTTATGGATTTCGCAAATAGAATAAAATTACTAGGAGGAGTAAACGAAATTATGCACAATTTTTATCATTATAGTTCAATATGAATTTTGGTGCTAATAATTTTAATAATATACATTTAGTCCCAGTGCCTAACTTGGAAGGCTTGTGGTATAATATAGCAACAAATATATTGAAATAATGAATACATTATTGTAACCATTTTAAATAAATGCTGTACCTTTGTTTCCTCATGAAAGTTACGGCTGCTGTTTCGTAAACTATATTTGAGCTGGCATTGGCGAAATGTTATTCAATTAGGGGCCTACTTCGTTGTCAGAAACACGTGAGGACCAGTGCAAAGTGCCTGTTTCTGTCTGCAGTAATTGCAGCAACATAAAATATTTAGGAGATGACCTACTTTAAATTTAATTTTGGACGGTAAAAAAAAACCGTAAATTTTACAGTAGATAAACACAACAGTTATACCGCGAAAACAATTCGAGCGAAATCAATATTCAAATCGGTCAACGGAATTCAACCCGAACACAGAAGGCAGGGATATATTTGACACCCACACGCCTCGACCTTGAGCATTATCAAGTCGGCCGACCATCACTTCCCCTCCAGCGCCGACAGGCTTCCCCCACCCAACGTGGTTTCTCAAGAGCTTGGCGCGGCCCCGCGCGCAGGCAGCACAAACCAGACCCCTAACGGCACGGAAAATGTCCGTTTTCGCTCAAGAATATATCGATATTTATCGCGGTGACCATATAATATTATTACACCATTTTATTCACATTGATGCGTACTTTCCACCTATAATCATAGTTTTTCGAAAATACTGATACGTAACTTGTAAATTAAGTGTAATGTTTCTTGTATTTACCATTTTTTTTAAGTCTTAATATCAAGATATTCAAAAAATTGAAACTGTAGGTGGAAAGCCACATGTTTCTTCTTATCGCATAAAAAAACTGGACTCTGTGGTATGCATGGTTTACGATAAAAGCTTGAGAAAAAATGACAATGTTTTCCGAACTGGCATGGGGGGTAGATACAACTCTTAACAAGAGTTTAAAAATATCAGCAGCATTCACATGTGTACTTCGTAATGTTAAACTGTACTTGTATTTGTGGTGCCAGAGTACATGAAAATTAAATAAATTCGAAATCCGGCAGTACATTTCAATTCTTATTACTATTTTTTTCTGTAGCTGACTTATTGAATGTCGTCCTGGTAGCACTCCGACTATTTATTTGTTCCTATACTTTGTGTGATAGAGCATGAACTTGAAGATTTGTAAGAAAGGTACAGCATTAAGTATGTATTATTTTTGATTGATTAGTGTATGACATTTATTGTCCAATGTAGCTGGGATGATGGAAAAATGTGAAAATAATGGTACTCAATGACTTTGTAGATGAGTCAGAAAGGATGTGGGTGATAAGGTTAAGGGAATAGACCGGCCAGCAGGGAGAGCTGAGATCAGATGGATAATGGGAAAAGGGTACACGGCGGAAGCCGCAGGTAAAACCCCTCAGATGATAATGATGATCCCAGTGTCGACAGGCCGACCACCACTGTGGAAACTACGTACCAGTGATAGATTCTTCAGAGAACTGCCAGGGCCAGTCTCCTCGCCACAACACACTTGGAACTGAGAATACGTTAAAAGTCCCTAGAAACGGGATGAGCAAATACCATATAAATATAAGACGGGGATAATTTATGTAGTTCACTCACCATAAAAAGCAACTTACTATGTGAGGAGCCACAGGTAAAAACAACAAAAATGGTTCTGATAAATGAAAAACTGAATTAATGAAACTAAAAATGTCTTAACACAAAACTTGTGAACAGCCTGGGGTAGACTAGCATGTCTGTCTCCTCTCAGCGTCACGCTTCAACTAACTCAGAATGGCACTCATCCCACGTAAAGCCAGGCTCGTGTGAAAGTCTTGATTTTGCATGGCGCAAGGTAGCCAGCACACAAAAACACTTACTTAAAGGATACAAAAAGTTACACGAGACAAAATTGATATTGGAAAAGTAGTGAAAACATAAACAAAACATTATTATTATTCAGAAATGTCTTATGTTGGATAAATGTTCCATATTACATAATTACCAAGTGAATAAACATAGTATAGCTGATGCAACACAGATAATGGAGATTGAAATTGAAAGAGTAAATTTTAGCAAGCTTATTTTAAAGTTAGAGTTAGAGCTCACCATTTTTTGCAAAAAGAATTCTGCAACAGTTTGTTTTAATGCCTTATGTGCACATTTGAAACTCTGATTCATGGTTATTGGCAGAATGTATTATTGCACAGATGTGGCTCATATGACTGGGCCAACAGGAACAAGATTACTGCGACACCACTCGTCTGTGACTTGCGGGTTGAACCCTAGAAGCTGAGAGTTAAAAACAGCCAATCACTGACCATGAAGAAGGGATGCATATGTGCACATAAGGCATTGAAACAAACTGTTGCAGAATTCTTTTCGTGAAAAAACGTGGGCTCTAGGTATTATTCATGATTTACAACACATATTGAGTGTAGGCTGCACTAAATGAGTACAGTACTACACAAACGCCATATTGCCACGGAATTACTACTCTAGACAATACAAATACAGGTGCATCTTAACTTAAAAACAATATACGTTGAGAGTTCAAAAACAATGTCCAAAAATATTCTTTCAATTAACAACACATAAGCTATCATCATGCGAAGTTAACACACTCTGCCTTGAGTCACCTATAAATTTACAAATTGTTACAATGTTTTTAGACTTCAGTCACATGTGTGACCATGTTTGTTAGCATTGTGGCTACAGCAAAAATTTAACATAATTTTACTTACAAAGAAGTTAGTGATTTGAAAATTTCTTACGAAAATGTTTTACATTTACATTGTGCTACAATTCATGTACTGTATATTTGTATATATTGCATTGAATACATAGCTTTACTATTATTTTAATGCATTAAGTTTTGAATCCTGCCTATGCAGTTACAATATTTTTAATGAACGTTCAGTAAATGATAACTTAAATGTACTGTGATTGATAGTGAATGTAATTACATCTTAAAATTAAATAGAAACATGTACTCACAGAGCATCATGGAGGTTGACAGCTACACACACGAAAAGGACGACACATTTTGCGCAGAAGCGCGAATCGCTACATTTCGCCACGCATGGCTTCGTCGGGCGAAGAGAAAACACCTCCATGATACTCTGTGAGTACATGTTTCTATTTAATTTTAAGATGTAATTAGTTGCCTAGTGGCCTTTGTTCGCCTGTATCAGATAGTGAATTGAACTTTATGTATCAACTGGGTTGTATTGTTATTCTCTACTACTGTATTGATTTTGGGGAAGTAATGTGTTTTTTTTTTTTTTATTATTATTTTTACACTTATGGGTTTCTTGGAGGTCATTGGCACTATATTGAAACAACACAAAGTATTTACATGGCAAGAAATATAACAAAATCAGTTACATAAAACAGAACAATTTCACAAAACAAAAGAAAATTAGACATGTCACTAAAACACGTGTATGGGTAGTTCATATCTCAATTACCTAAAGAAATGGGATAGATAAAAAAAATGATCATTAGGTAAAGTCAATAAAATGTAAAGTTTAGTTTTGAATAATCAATGATAACCATTCTTATAACCACTATTTGTTTGAAAGATTTGACTTTATATTTGTTCATCAAGTATGAACAATTATTTCCAATTTAATCCTGTGTACAATCCTCTTGTCCCTGTAGCCGCACTGTATGTCTACTGCCAATGTTCAGTGTAAAAACTGAAAACCAGCTGCAGATAATCAAGAGTTGACATTTAAATATAACTACATATACTTCAGACAAGGTTTGTTGTCAGTTAACATGCACTTAGTTTTAGCGTTATGTAGATGCAAAAAAAAAAAAACTTTTCTGTTCATTAAAATTGTTGAAACAGTGAAAACTTAATTTGATGGACATATTTAAGATATGAGCAAAGTAGGACAATAGTGCAAATAGTTGCTCCGCAAAGTGTTACATCACATGCCTAAATGGTGACACAGTTATGTGGAATATAAATGAAGTTTACATGATGATCCCCTGAGATGATGTGGCTTTGTGTTTCCTCATTTTCGTGTGCTCAGACAGAATAAGAATGCACTGTTCGAAGGCAAGACTTCTGTAAAAACTGTTTTTTGCCTTTGATCAAGAGAGAATCATAACCTACCAGAATTGTGGATTGATTAACCACAGTTAAGCAGATACAGGATCATTGGGTGGAGAACAGATTTAAGTGATGTGTTAGAAATCAGTGACCTTTCTTGGACGGACATCTTGGGCATGTGATAATTGTGGTCTGTACAGACTCTTCAGACAGTAGTCATCAGGTTTTCAAGCTAGTATCATCTGTATACGTGTCAACATGTACAGTTGGTCATTATCTGCAGCATCAGGTCATCTTATCTTATCCAGGCACCAATAACTGTGGCTACTAGTGACTGCTCACCACATACACATGCAGTTGTATTGTTGTGTGGATTGTTAAATCTTGAGTGACTAATTTCATTTTGTTGTCTTCTCTTAAATATCTCGCTCCTACTTCTAGCACCATAATTTCATGTCCCTGTCTTCTGTTCTGTAGTGCAATCCTGACAGAATCCCACATTATACACCATCATACTGGCAGACTATTGAGTGATGGGCAATGAATGGCATCGTATTCCAGCTCCATTCTGACCTAGTTCACATTACTGGTACTCTTGACAGTAAATGTTGAATTATAGAGGTGTTGAATATATTCTTGTTGCTCTAGAAGTTCAAGGTCTGCATGTGGCCTTGTACCAACAGGGTAGCAAGTGGTCCCTGCGTACATCATTCAGTGATTCTTTGGTTAACCATAATGTAATATGGCTTCTTAGATTTGTATTTTTAAACAGGCACTCTAGTCCATGTGTGGTCAGTGATCGGACGACAACCAACTGCCACAGAACACCCGCGACCAATATGGATAACTTTGAACATGAATTAAAGTGGCCTATGCTGAAATATACCATATACACATCCATAGTCACTTTCATGTTATAGCGCTCCACATATCAGAGCATGTTACTGCCTGTGGTAGGGCCAAACTAGTTTCACTGAGTTCTTTACTTCACACAGTGCTACAAGTGTGATCTTTGTTATCGGTGTGTAATAGGTATTCTGCTCAATACATTTGGTTTTTATAGCTCTGTTAGACGATTTTAAGTCCAGAAGTGTGTTACAATATGTTTTATTTAGCTGTGTTTGAGAATCTCATGCTGGGATATTCTTGTTTTCTAGACTCGTCACATGTTGGGAATGACATTGAGAGGTGTGTGTCGCAGAACAATGATGTCTCAGAAGATAGTGCTGACCCAGCATCTTCAGTGAAAGTGCAAACAAGAAGTAGCTTGCAATCAGAAGCAATGTTAACATATTCGTCAGTGAAGGATGTTTATAGTCAGACGATAGCTAAGACATTTTCATGTCCACCGTGTAAAGTCACATATTCTAACATGGGCTCTTTAAAACAACATGTCATTGCTGAAGGACATAAGAAATTGTTATTAAGTCAACAAAGTACTACTACTATCCACAAAAAGAGTGGTAAAAACCTATATTCATGTTCAGTGTGCTTTAGAAACCTTTCTTCTAAACAAAGTTTGATTCAGCACTTACGAACACACACAGGTGAGAGACCGTATTCATGTTCTACATGCTCTGCAAAATTTACAATGCAATCAACATTAATAGTTCATACTCGCACACACACTGGTGAAAAACCATTTTCATGTTCAGTTTGTACTGCAAAGTTTTCTCAGACATGTAGTTTGAAGATCCACATGCGTAGACACACAGGTGAGAGACCATTTTCATGTTCTGTTTGTAAATCTAAGTTTTATCGTAGAACTCATTTGAACAGACACATGTGTACACACACAGGTGAGAGACCATTTTCGTGTTCTGTTTGTAATGAGAAGTTTTATTGTAAAGCTGGATTGATTAGGCATGTACATGGCATTGAGAGGTGTGTGTCGCAGAACAATGATGTCTCAGAAGATAGTGCTGACCCAGCATCTTCAGTGAAAATGCAAACAAGAAGTAGCTTGCAATCAGAAGCAATGTTAACATATTCGTCAGTGAAGGATGTTTATAGTCAGACGATAGCTAAGACATTTTCATGTCCACCGTGTAAAGTCACATATTCTAACATGGGCTCTTTAAAACAACATGTCATTGCTGAAGGACATAAGAAATTGTTATTAAGTCAACAAAGTACTACTACTATCCACAAAAAGAGTGGTAAAAACCTATATTCATGTTCAGTGTGCTTTAGAAACCTTTCTTCCAAACAAAGTTTGATTCAGCACTTACGAACACACACAGGTGAGAGACCGTATTCATGTTCTACATGCTCTGCAAAATTTACAATGCAATCAACATTAATAGTTCATACTCGCACACACACTGGTGAAAAACCATTTTCATGTTCAGTTTGTACTGCAAAGTTTTCTCAGACATGTAGTTTGAAGATCCACATGCGTAGACACACAGGTGAGAGACCATTTTCATGTTCTGTTTGTAAATCTAAGTTTTATCGTAGAACTCATTTGAACAGACACATGTGTACACACACAGGTGAGAGACCATTTTCGTGTTCTGTTTGTAACGAGAAGTTTTATCGTAAAGCTGGACTGATTAGGCATGTACATTCACACACAGGTTAGAGAAGATACTCATGTTCTATCTGGAAGTTACGTTTTCTCGTATTTCAGTGATTTTATGCCCACTTGCTTAAACACTACTGAAATAAAAAGTATTTATGACATGTCACCTTGTGTTATGTTTTTGGATATGAGTTATTGAAGTGAGAGGCCTACCAAGTGCTGACTTGAACCAGGTTGAGACGGGGGGTATCTCGAGGTAGGTAATGGGATCAGGGAAATCTCCTCTATTCGACAAGTGACTATTGATCTTGGGTCAGGTATTGTCGCTGGTGTTTTCGAGGGGCAGGTAATTTCACCTTATGGCTCTCGGCTAATGCCAATGCCACTCACCTAGAATAGCGTTTTTAGTAGGCGGAGCTTCCTGTAGAGATCCTGGCAGGAGGGTGCCACTCGTTTAAGAGAGCTTCTGGACCGGCCCTGCCTTAGGGCATGGTGGAGACTTTAATTCCTGCTGTGCGTGGCACTGGCTGTATTTGAATAAAGCGGCCTGCCTTTCCTTTTCTTCACTGTCATTTACACTGTTACTCTCGTTAGATTGATTCTCGAGATGAGACATCAAAGAAAAGAAAGGAAGTACGTATGTTCAATCACTATATTGCAGCTTTGACAAACAATATATACACGTCACTGGTTGGTAGCACACGAGTTCTTTTACACAGTTTGCAAAGTCTCTGGAGGTTACAAGTCCACACACAAATTTTACTGGCTCTCAAATTAGTTACAGTCTCTGATTAACACAGTCTTCAATGATACAAAGATTATTACTGGAATTCAACTGGATTCACAACTAACACTGGCTGATTTAGAATTTATTAGTGTTCTCACTGCTACTTTATTATCTGGGCTTCGCTCTCACATTGTCTCAACATAAATTTGCCTATTTTTATTTCCTTAATGCAGGCCTGGGTCCATAACCTGTTAATAAACAGTTTCTTTGAAAGAAAAACTTCACACTCTCATATTGTAATAGACTCCATCTTTAATACTAAACATTTTTTTTCTCACTCGCTGTCACTGTGCATGCGCAGCCATAGGGTGTACAAAAACAAGGTAAACAATACACATACAGATTTTATCACAAACATATGTATAGTATGTATATATCATTTATTGATGCAAATTATGTATCTTGTATCAGTGGTGGGTTCATAGTCCACATGACAGGCTGGCCATTGATCTGACTGTCCAGTCGCATGCACTCGCTACAAGTCTCTCTACATGTGCTCCTAGCAACCTTAACTTTATCTCTACTGCCTGTGCTTTATGCATCACAAGTTGAAAGACTTAATTTTGTTTCATCCTTAATGGATTCACCAAAATTGTGTGTGCATGTGACAAAACCTGCTAACAAAAATGTGAATATGTGTCCACCACAGACTTTGTGCTGGGCCCGCACTTCCTTTCACGAATTATGTGAAGATTCAACCAAATATATCGTTTACAAGTCTTAGCAGACCATCAAGTACGTTATTGTGCAAATTAACAGTGGCATTGCACCGACTGTATCAGTACACGGCGTAATTTGACGACTCCCGAAATAGTCCAGATATTGCAAGATATCAGCAATTAACATATTTAATACCCCGCAGCTATATTTCGAACACTTCCATGTTTCCAGAAACTCTTACATACCTTATATTCCATTTGTTACAGTTTAGACTATTTTACAATGCCATATGTAAACATGACATTCCTCACCATAGATGTAATATGGACTAAGCAGAGACACAGGTGCAGACAGTGCAGCCAGCCTTGTGTTAAACCAGTGCGTTCGAGCGCCAGTTGCCAAACCTCAAGAAATATTGCCGAGAGTTGTAATTAATAATTTTCTTGTTTAATTATGAATTCAAGAAGATAAATTTATATGTAATTAATTTTGTACTTAGCGAGAAGTATAATAATTGTATTCTGTTTTCAACATGTAATTTCAGGTTTAGTAGTATTAATCATATTATTGTAATTTAACTTGATATAATTGCTCCGCCATGTTGGGCGGACTATTTCTGAAATCCAAATTAATGCTCACTGCTTGTATAAATACTCGTGTTTTCTTTTATGTACGTTCAGTCTACCTGTGAAACGTGTCAGTCTTGTTATTCGTTATCGTAAATGTGGAATGGGTTGTTATGCTGCAGGACTTATAATTGATTAATTTTCACCACCTGTGTAGTTTCTTGTTTGATTATTTCTTGAGTTGAAGTCCTGTAGCATAATGGCCCAAGTCCTAGTCTTTCGTTCATGTTTTGTGCTGTTTGTTGTTTTTCGCTTTGACCAGTAATTAAAGTTAATATTCGTGTTTGGGTATTTCACAATTTTAACTTCAGTAACTTTTGTAACATTCAGTGTGAGAGAGAGAGAGAGTGTGAGAGAGAGAGAGAGTGTGAGAGAGAGAGAGAGAGAGAGAAAAAAAGGGGGGGGGGCAAACATGTGCATTCAATGGTTTAGTTTATTTATTAAGTAATTTCTGTAAGTGTGTAATTTAAAGGTTATATTTTTGATAGACAGAGAATGTAAACCATGGCAGATAAATAATAGTAAACGAATTGCATATTTCTCATGCACTTTATGTGCCCAATTATGAGACTGTGCTAGGGTTAGTTGATGTGTGCATACTACTGAGGTAGCTTGTGCTGGTGTTTGTGATTATGTGTAGGGGCGAGTGTACCCCTAGTTTTAAGTATGTATTTAGGGGCGTGTGACCCCGCGATTTCATGTTAGGGTTTGCCACTGAGGAACGAGACTCAGTTAGCACATATTGTGAATGTTAGTTCCCTTCGAGGTTAGGGCTAGCCGACGTTTGTAAATGTTATTGTTTTTGCTACACCCTACTCAGGATTCTCGACTAGGGCTTCTTGATATTTCATGTTGTTCATTTTAAATTGATTCCATTTGCACGCCTGTTAACAGTATTATGTCAATTTAATGTTTTGTGTAATTGTCCTTTTGGTATTGTACAATGTTTTGGTTTTGTTGACAATTTGAGTTTGTAAAATATTTGATGTTATGTAATTTGATTGTTTTGAGTTTCAATAAATTACAGTTGTGATTAAACCAGGAATTTGCTATGTTTTCTTTGAAGCTAATCTATAGATCACCTCTTTATGATTGCAATATAAATTTATGATTTTGCTTACTGATTATTAACTGGTATTACTATACTGAGGTTATGAGTTCTATCTTTGTTTGGATTGAGGTTAAATCCTTGCCTAAGCGTTCTTGCGAATAATAGGGAGTCGCAACCCACGTTTTTGTTCCTCTGTAATTGTTAGTTGCCATCACCATTAGTTGAGGTTAGCCTCCATGAAGGGGTGGTGATGTTACTACTTCTAAGTAGGAATATTTCTGTTATTGTTACCAATATAGCTAAAGACTAATACTATATGTATGTATGAGCGATGGAACTAGTGGGTAAGAGGGGTCAAATTACCCCCTAATAATCTGCTGTAAGGGTCAGGTTCTCAAAAGACCTACTATATAAGGAACAGAATAATTTAGTAGAAAACACTTGACTGCGTATCAGCAAGTTCCTCACTTATGAAGATGATAACCAATTAAACACATTCATTTAATCTGTTTAGCTGTACAATGTGTGCACAATTCCTTTATTCTTGACTACATACCTGTTTACATGTACAGAAAATTATTTTTATATTTAAACTCTACATTAATGAATGTTGTATTCTCACTATAAGTGTGTAAG
Organism: Medauroidea extradentata; assembly: GCA_003012365.1. Lineage (NCBI taxonomy): Eukaryota > Metazoa > Arthropoda > Insecta > Phasmatodea > Phasmatidae > Medauroidea > Medauroidea extradentata. The sequence continues at coordinate 37,698 of PNEQ01117659.1, read as the reverse complement.
TTTAAGCTTTTCTTAAATTTATTCACATCAAATTATACTTCATATAAATTTAACTTTTTTTACAATAATTTCAAGTCAGCTACTTGCATTTTGTACTTCCTAGTGTGGGGAAAGATCAGTCATTATAAAAATTTACTTTTATGCTATGATAATTGCAAATTGTATCTTTAGAATAAATTTTCAAACTGTTAATTATAATTTGTATTTGTAAGTACTTTTTTTCAAATCTGTTTTGAAATAAAGGTTTTTTTCTTAAATGCACTTATTTGCTCCATTTTTATGTGTTCATTTTTTTTAAATGGTTATATTGGTAAAGGTTTACATATTACCGACTGCAGTACCGCCACTAATTGGTAAACGTACGCCTTGCCACCTGTACGTAGTTGGGTTACTGTACAGCTCAGTTATATTATATACCCTCAACAAGATTGTACCAGGAAGCTTTGTAACTTTTTTTCCAAGAATATGCACTGTTCTTTGTTGTCATGCTAAAGGGATGATTTTAACAGACAAACTGCCCCTGACCACGTAAAAAATTCCAGTTTTTTTTTCCCCTGACTTTTCTCTGTCATACAAGACTCCCTGTTTTCCAGGTCACCGAGCACCCTGATTAGCCAGAAAATATGCCTAAATAAATTTACTATTGCCACATAATTTTCTTTACTTCTGTATATGAATATATAATAATGTGTGGCCTAAATATATATTAAAATCTCACTTCTACAATGCATGGAGGGTCGTAGATTTACACTTCTTTAATAATGTTACTTTAAATTATTGCTCGTAACACATTTTGCCAATGATATGTAGTTCAATACTTTTCCAACACTGATATTCTTAATGTTGTTTTACTTTTTTATACACTGTTAAACTCCCTCTTGCAATCGGTGCTATTTGGTGTTGCCAATAATTCAGCAGCTAAATGTAATAAATAGCATACATATCAAAAGTTATTACAACTGGGTACAGCTTCAAGTTGTCAGTGCTGTCATCAGTCACAACTGAAAACTGAACAATTTTCAATAAACTGGTTTACTTTAGTGCTCATTTGCTATTTCATTGATATTGCAGTGATTTTGGTGCACCTCCAACAAAATATTCTGACCTCATCACTCTTCTGGAACATTTTTCTAAATGAAGGCCCAGAATAGTTTGTCACTGTAACCAGCAGGCTATGTTTATGTTCAACAATGAAGAGTGTATCATGTTTTATCACTCAGTGATCACTTTGCACACTATTAAAAATAAACTTTTTTTGGAAACGTGTTGTGTCATACTTTCGTGTGCTCTCAAGGTTCTATAAGATTGCTGTTTATGAATTAAGGCGGAAGTGCTACTACCAGAGGGGATAATAGGCCAAATAGCACGGTCTAAGAGGAAGAGGTTTGACTCTGTGTATGCTCTCCAGTAAGAGAAAGCGACTCCCTTTTTGTTGCCGAGCGCTAGTAGTAATTTGGTGGAAGATTTGTGTTGTTTACATCTGGCTGCATTACAATTTTTGCAATTATTTATATAACATTATGTTAATTTGATAAGCTGATATAGTAGATATAATATGTTTCATATAAATGCATTGGCATGTGTGAAACTGTTTATATAAGTCGTCAAAAAAATATTATGTACTATTGCTTTATTACCTATTATTTCCTGCCCTACAAAATCTTAGAATCGTTGCAATTTGTGTTTACATGTAAAAGATTGAAAAAACTAAATTTTATGGTTAAAAAAAGTGTTCCAACACAAAATTACATTTCAATTTTTTTTCTTATATATAATATACGCAATCCCGATAACAACTTCACATTTTAAGCTAAGCCAAATACAAAACAAGACAAATCTTCCACTGAATTACTACTAGCACTCGGTGACAAAAAGGGAGTCACATTTTATTCCTCAGTGTCAAGACCTCTACCATCATAGACCGTGGCCAAGGAGTTACACAAGTACTATTTTATCACCTACGTAAAATTGTCCTATGAAACTAGACAAGTTGCATACTAGGTCTTACGAACAAATTGCAGTGAAAGTAGTATTACGATAACACAGAATACCAACTACTGTTCATTGTCCAAATAAAATTAGAGAAACTGTTTGCTTCATACAAAAACAATAGAAATAATTTAATAGCTTGGCTGTATTTTGTGAGAACATACCCTAAATTTAATTTCTCAGACACAAATTCAGTAGAAAGATTTTCTAACATGAATTAAGTGTAAAATTTTAAGGCTCCAAAGTAAGAAACATTTTCCTGAATCATAGTACCGTAGTTTCATTTTGATACTTTGTAAATGTACAGAACGACACTGTTTTAAACACAACTCTGTGATGCACCTGGCACAAGCATAAAAAATAGAGGCAACAAAGAAACTATTGTTTCACACCATCTCTGCACTCAGCAATACTGAAGCGGTGCTATCAAATACAGAGGATGAAAAAGAAAGTACTGTATATTGTGCTGTTGTGTTGTCAAAGACCAGAGCCGTCGACAAGGGGGGGAGTAAGGTACATCTGTCCCACGCCCCGAGGCTTAGGGGGATCTTGGGACGGCCCTGAACGTCTGCAGTCCAGGGAAATCAATATTATTTGGTTATTTCAAAATATTAACTGAAAACTCATAACCACCACAGTAGGAAACTGATAAGAAAATAACTCATTCAAATGGCCCTACCGTCTCACCCTCTGATAGGACCTGCTCACTATACATCACTGTCTAACTCACTGCATTTGGTACACGCATCTTCCGAACTGTGTATCTCAGGTAAGATGAGTAAGGAAAATAATTTTATTTTACGATAGTGTTTGCTTCCATTTTAGAAATTTTAAAGCAATATTGATATTGTGAAACTATAAGACTCACTTGCAAAATATAAAAACAGTGTAAAACTGAAAAGCTATTTTTTAATTTTTTTATAGAACGAGGCAGGCAGTCAATTTTAAAGGCTTTGATGTCATGCTGTCAATTTTTTTACTGTTGATATTAATAACCGGAATACTTTTTAATGAAATTCTGTGGAGAAATTCAAGATTGTTTAAGTCATACGATACACAAATGTGCATATGCATCTTGTAATATAACACACCATTAATCTGAAACATAACAGTTTGCTTGATTTCGGCTTACTTTCGTTATTTACTATGCTTTGGATGCAACTACCTAAAGAACTGTGTGGTATAGCTACCAACTGGTACGTTACCAAGAAAAATTAATATACAAATTTTTACACATTTGTGTTAACGTATCTATTCTTACTAATCGATGCTATGTTACTTTAAAAAAAAAATTTACTCTTGGTAAGTATAAAATATAAATAGTTTTGTTTCATTTTGTAAAATATATTTTTGCCTTTGATGTAATAAACGTTAAGTTAAAGCATTTATATATTTATTTATCAAAATCAGATTTTTAACCAAGAGTATTAAGACACACTTGAAGGGGGCCCTAAATATTTGCTTGTGAAGGGCCCCGAAAATTTCTGTCGAAGGCCCTATCCATGACATTTGTTTGGGGACAGGAAGAAGGAAAAGAAATAATGTATAACATCAGCACTAACCACAGAACAGAGAACTGTGCGTTATGTCATATTGCGCACCTGAGTTTTGTGTTTTTATGTTGTCATGATAATGTATTTATTACATTTAGCTTTCACTATATTTGTTACTGATAGTACAAAATACATTAAGCCATAAACAGTAGAAATTCAATTTAGGCAAACACGTCAGGTGTGTTTAGATTCTACATTTTATTACAATGTCATTCAGATCTTTCGTTCAAGATATTACAATTAGTAATCTACTCTGCTTGCATGAATATTCAGTATACAAGTTTATATTCACATAATCTTAATGTAACATTCACACTCCTACATAAATTTTTAAATTAAAGAAACATTTAATGACAATGCTATAGTTGATACAAGGCATTCTACACACTATCTGTTAAAACATACATCCCCTGCCACCATAAAAAAATATAGAGCTACAAAAGTTAGATTTGGACGTTTCTCATCCGAGAAAGGAAGCCATTGACAGAATTATAGTAAACCACTGATCATTACAGCTACATACAAAAGAATCTTTTCTGTCAAGAGAACTGCCAAAGTCTAACTTTCATAACCGAGACAGAATTAACACTCATTTCAACATTTTGTTACAATAAAAAATATTATGTTTATTGCACATCATACAATAAAAAATATTATGTTTATTGCACATTAGCCAGAGTGTGGCTATGGAACATAGACTAAGACCTTCAAAATAATGTGAGGCAAAATAAAAGTTAACCTGCACAAAATCAAATACAGTAATATGTACCATTCACAAAACAAAATTTTGACACCTTGGAACTTTGTTGAGGCTATGATCAGTAGTTTTTTAATTTCACACTGATGCAAAGTTTTTTAACATAATACTTGAAAAAATCCTACAGTGTGCAGTCACACAACGCACAAATTTATACAGACCTTTCGCAATATAATGCACAGTTTGTCCACAAAAATATATTTTAATTACCTCGTCCTATTCTATAATAAAATTTGTGATACTACTGGTGAAAAAATCTATAAAACTGTAGGCTTTATTTCCCAAGAAAAAATTAGGGTTCAAATAAAATATATACTAGTTGAGTGTCAAAACAATGTGCGTTTAAAAGAATGTATTATCTAAACCGTTACAAAACTATGAGGTGTGGCTAGGGCTAGGAATATTTCACGAGTTCAACGACCAACATGCTAGAACACATTATCCTGTGAATACCGAAGACCTATCATTTGTCCATTATCTGCTACTTATTCAGACAACAGACAATGAACGAATAGACAGTGCTTGACTGTGCATAGGACATTGGATTCTAGCATGCAGGTCTGTGAACTTGCAAATTTTTCCTAGCCCTAGGTATGGCCTTAAATGCTGTAAGGATAAAACAAGTGTGTCGTTTGGATTAACTTTCTTTACTGGTTTCAAAATATTTCATTTGCTAGTAACAGCAATTGTTCCATTAACGACAGCCGAAATGGGGAACCACCTGGCCCGCAAAGTTCGCTGCAGAAACCAACTTGAAACAAAATAAGATCCACGAGCGACTAAAGCACGGGAATAAGCTCGGATCCTGGAGGCTCACCCCACACAAGGTGGGGTTTGCCAGCTCTCACTTCACCAAGACCGGTACGTTAATGTGAACCTACTTCCCAACAATGCCTACAACAGCACGGTCCTCATTTCTAAATTGTATTAGGTTTCATGAAAGCAATTACGTGTTAGGCTGAGAATAACATTTTTCACATGTAGTCTGTGACAGTGAGGAGGTGGAGATGAATGGGAAATTCTGGATGATCTTTCTCATGTTCGGCTGCAAAATGACACGTATGATTGGCCAAGTCTACCAGTGGTGATGGTGGGATTGCAGTGCTGGTGACCATCTTTGCTAGTCGGGGCAGAAGGTTGCGCCACTAGAGTAGACAACCTCTGTTGGACTCATTTCTCACAAAAACTCAACAGCTGACGATGCCAGCAGTCTGGTGTTCAGGGAATGTAAGGGCATCCCAATCCTTTCTGAGCACGAAAACTTCAATTTTACACTTGGCCATCAGCATCCGTACTAGTTTGGCAAAACTACATGATATTGCACTTCAACTTTGTGTTCTGCAGAATGTTGTCGTAATTTCTGCATAACTTGTATATTGCAACTAAGTATGTTTTGCAACAAAATATGTGTCCGCCAATTTACTGAACATGTCCCTTGTGTCAGCCATGTAAGGTGTAAGTGACGTACATGTAACTGTAACTGAGAAATAAATCTTGCAAGTTCTCAAGTTGTGTTTTTCTGTTGTGTAACTGGAATTCCCTCTGGCCAACAAGTGAGAACTGTGGTAATTAATATAGCTGGATGCAAGGTGCCCATTCATCGCAAACACTATTACCATGAGTGTTCTCATATACTGTATTTACCCATGTACTACCAGCACATTTATTCTGAAAAACTAAACGTACACGGAAATCAAGGTTTTGAACAAATAGGACCAGGAAAAGTTGGTTTTATCGTACATTACTGACTGCTGGAAGGATTTATAAAAATGGAAAAATAAGTGTTGTGAAACCCTTCAACATCAGGCCAGTATTACAATCAGCCAAGAAAATGGCTTAGCGTTGATGGCTGCTGGCCCAGTGGAATGTGCCGAGCTTGCATTGTGCCAGACCATGCAGAGTGGCGCCAAGCCAGCGTGCACGTAGATCCTTTGTCTCATTCACCCGGTCTGATGAGCAAGAATCTAGGCTCTCGCAGTGCAGCGTGTTTCGGCGCGGAAAACCGTGACTGACATAGTGATTTACTGCTACGACAGAAAGTGAACAGAACAAACACACGCTCTTAGTACCAACAATATCTGACATAGAGCAGCACATGCTGCCAAAGCTGCGGAGCATTCACGTGCAAGGCAGCAGGGTGTCTGCAAGTCTAGAGTTCTAACCATCACTGCTTCCAACACGTTGAACTTTTAGAGTGAAATTTATTTCTTAAGACGTCGGCCACATATTTAATTCACATAATAGTTAATGTTATTTAATAATGTTTTTGAACAAAAGGCAATTAAATTGGAACTGTGCATGCTAGTAAAAAAATTTTTTTCCTTGAAAGTATGTTGAATATGTGGGATACAGGTCTTACCTGGCGGTGAGTAAATGGGTAAATACGGTATTTCCTCGGCATTGCAGATCATTAGCTAAATAGCATCCTTTATTACCTTTAGAAATCTCACTAAACCCAACACCCCAGGCCCCGACAATGACAACATGGTAGTTGCTATTGCGACAAAGTTCGAACCTGATCTCGTGAAGAGCACCCAGGAAAATCATGGTATGGTTAGTTTTTGATAAAGAGAGCATTTTTGAAGCTGGTTCCTATTTTCCTTTCACCCAATTCGTATTTTTTTGCATTTTTAAAATGTGAACACTGCATCCTTAGGAATAATCAAACAGTCAAGAATGCATTGTACTCAGCATTTGAAGTCACAGTAAAAGTTATATTTTAGTCATTAAGTAAGATGGTCTTTAAAAGTGCTCACTTTACCAGAACAGCCTGTACATCCCATTGTCCAGGTTACTCTCATACATTTCTGATTGACCGACAGAATCATGCTACCACCATCATCCAGTCAGGACATTGCAGACCTCTTCCAAAATTAGCATTCTTATTTCTCTCAAAAAATTCAACTTTTCTCTACTCCTTCTGAGAAAGTAAACCACACATTTCTAAATTAGACAAATGTACACAGAACCTTCTAGGATAACTCGTATTAATTTCTTGAAAACAAAGCAGTCTGAGAGTAGGATGGGTAAATTGCAAGTGTCTTGTATGAAACTGTACACTGCAATAGCTTAAATCTTCTAGAAGCAGAATGTTACAATACCTTATGAAATACTAAATAACATAGTTGATATTTTGTTGTCCTCAGAATGTATTTTAAATGAACATATTTTAAAATAATAAATATCATGAACAATATTAAGAAATTAATGTAATTAAAAATTAGTACAGGAAATCATGCTACAACATATTCACTCGTTTTGTGTACAGTACTGTTCTGAAAATAAGCCACACCATTAGAATTTGGTTCCTATCAAAAATTATAATTCATATAAACCCATACAGAAACCCAGGCAAATTATCTACAAGTTTTACAGTTTCAAAATTACAGGTACAGTGAACCCTAGATAACTCAGACTAAAATGGGGGAGAAACTGTCCGAGTAACGATTTGTCCGTGTTATCGAGGGACATCCGGGAAGGAGGGGTAATCAGTCATTAATCACAAAAAATGTGAGGAAATCAATACGCTATCATTCCTCCAAGCAAAGAGGCGGCAATGTATAGTACTTTGTACGTATCAATTTACAGGAGGGGGTGGTGGGAAAATTATCACTGTAACGTGGAGAAATATAAAAGAATGTCAAAGAGCCTGGGTTGGCAGATTTTTTTTTTTATTTTTTTTTATGCTACTTCTGGCTGATCTTTTTTTATCTGTGCTAGAAGCTGGCACCAAGGCACCCTTCTACCACATAAAAGTTCTCACCCCCTTCTCTTGTCTGGCTGGCGACAGTCTACGTGCGTGCGTGTGTGTGTGTGAGAGATAATTAGATAATTGTTGGAGATAAGCTAGGGAGGTAGAGCGCGAGCGGAAGAAGTCAAGGTCAACCGGTACAGTCTCAACAGTAATACAAACACCACACGTGACCACAAGTAACGCACGAGATGTTTACATGAAAAATTGCCTAACATCAGCATGTCACAGTGTCTGCAGCCAGCTGCTAGCCTGATAATTACGCTCACATCCTACAGAGTTCCGAAGACACAAAAATAATTTTCCTCTTATACGTGAGCAGATACGGTACTGTAATTAACAATAATTTTGTATCACTGTACAGATATATGTGAACTCATTTTAATTAACACTATGGATTTTTAAAATTTCATTTTATGCATGTAAACTTAATCATAGAACACGTAATTTACAGCTTTATTCTTATACAAGTTGTCACACTAAAAAGCAATAAAATTATAATCTTGTTCAACTGAATTAAATGGGAGTAAAAACAACCAAAAGTAAAGCACAAAAATATCAAAACAATGCATTTAAGACTATGAATTGTTACGTATCGGACAAATGTCTAAATTACTGTATTTCAGCTGCGGCTTGCAGTTCTACACATCACACCACAATTTCACTAGAACTGACGTACTATTTGCTTACCATCTCTTCCAGATATGTATCAATCAACTATTTCAAAAGTTTCCTATGAGAAATTTTTTTTTTCTAGGGCCTCTTTCTTAGAATACAAGGCCAGGAGCAACGTAAATCAGTCTACCTTTCCTCTTTTTTTTTTTTTTGTTTATTTTTAAGTCTACGGCCGTGGTTGAAGTGATAATGTGTGCTTGTAGGCCTCCCTCCATACTATTTTACCTTGGCTGCGTCGTCATAGATCAGTGACGTCTTTACACACACTTTACACTTAAAATTAATTTCACAGATACCATCAACGTTAATGGAAACTCAATAAAAGCTCATTCATTTTAATCATTTAACTTATTCAAAAGCGAGGCCTTCTAGAATGTGCGGCCTGGGGCAAAAGCCCCTTCCTGCCCCCTCCCCATTTTTATAATTTATTAAGCCCTGTTTCCTTTTTTTTTCCATATTGCGCCGGCCTCTAGCGTAGTCGGTTAGGCGCCAGTTTACTGTGGGAGAGGCCCTGGGTTCGAACCCTTGCTTGGGCATTGATGTTGTGTTGTTCTTTCACCTCGCTTCACCCTCATCGGCATGTAAGATGTCGTTAAAAGGTCGTAAAACCCTCTCACCAACTTGCCTACATAGCAATGCAAACCAATGGCTTTTAAATTTTTTTATTAATGTCCGGAACAAATTGTTTTGCAATCTTGAATTTATCGCACATACCAGAACAAAATAAATTTCCCTTTAGGTGCCATTGTGACCTGTAGTTACCATCCAATTCACCAGCATCATACTGAAATGTTTATGACGCACATGCGAGTATGGCTCGCGTGGTGAACAGAGAGGAAAGATAAGGAAGGGAGGTTGGCCTGCTGAGTTTCATCTCGACTCGCGTGCCTCGCTAGCAACATTTAACCACACGGAACTTGCCAGATATTTTACGGTGGGATTATTAAAGGCTAAGTAGCGATGAGCAACTGCGTTTAAAGCTTAATACTGTTTTTAAATAAAATGTGATGGATTTAAATGAGGCAGACACAATTTTGTTATGACTTTTGACCAAAAAATAATTTAATTAAAATTAATTTTGTTTTTTGAAATTCTGTCCGCGTTATCATCCGAAGTCCGGGGCATCAAGGTCCGAGTTATCGAGGGTTCACTCTACTTACATGTAAAAATTATTATAGACATAAACGTGAAATGCACAGAAATTATTATTATTCAGACCTTTATGTGCCCTCATACTTTCTACTCATAAGTATAGATGAAGCATCAATTATCTTTAACAGATACCACTTTGAAACATTTAGAAAATATTGGAGCATGAGGTCTGATTTCTGTGAACACAGGAAAACTCATTAAAATAATTTCCCATCTATGTGCAGGAACATTTGATTATTTAAAATTTACTTTACACTTTGGTGTTTACATCAATAAACATAAAATTTTCCTTTGCAAATGCGTACTGTACATGAAAACAGTTTTTAACCTCTGTGTGAATGCATGTGTTTTTTCAAACTGCTTTTATGAGAAAATTTTCCTTTACACACCGCACCCGAAAACTGATTTTCACCTGTGTTTACACAAATGGACTTTGAAATGAGAACTCTGAGAAAATTTTGAATTGCAAACCAAACATGAAAATGGCTTTTCCTTTGTATGTAGTATATACATATGCATTTTCAAATTAGAACTCTAAGAGAATTTTGAATTGCAAACAGAACATGAAAATGGCTTTTCCTTTGTGTGTACTATATACGCATATACATTTTCAAATGACAACTCCAAGAGAATTTCGAACTGCATACCGAACATGAAAATTGCTTTTCTCCTTTGTGAGTAAGTATATGCACTTTCAAATTATTCTTTTGAGTGAATCTTAATTTGCATATTGAACATGAAAATGGTTTTTCACCTGTACGTGTAAGTATGTGCACTTTCAAACTGCCTTTAGAAGAAAATTTTCTGTTGCACACTGCACATGAAAACAGATTTCCACCACCTGTGTGTTTATGCAAATGTACGTTCAATTGAGAAATCTGAGAGAATTCTGAACTACATACAGAACATGAAAATGGCTTTTCTCCTGTGTGTATAAGCATATGCACCTTCAAACTGCTCTTTTGAGTAAATCTTAATTTACATACAGAACATGAAAATGGCTTTTCTCCTGTGTGTATAAGCATATGCACCTTCAAACTGCTCTTTTGAGTAAATCTTAATTTACATACTGAACATGAAAATGGCTTTTCTCCTGTGTGTTTAAGCATATGCACCTTCTGTAGTAACTCTTTATTTAGCACTGTTACAAATTTACTTTGTTACAACTACAATAACACGTCTCACAGTTTCTCTGCGCCATTATATCTCTTCCTCGCTCACACTACCAACTGTACATATACTACCTTCCTTACATCTCCCTTGTTTACACAGTACAAAGCACTTTACAGAAATGTATCTATTGAAGACATACAGCGATGACTAGAATTCTACCTAGGTACAAACTCGCTAAGATGTGGAGGCTTCCTCAATATTCTGCGAGGACGAGAGTCCACAGGAACAAGAGGTTCTACATGTACTTGTGTGGGTAGATAGTCAACACCAGGTTGGAACCCTTTAAAACCTGCTCTTGAAGGACCAGACTTTTCTGTGCTTCTACTTAGACCTATTACTCTCCTTTCCCCTGACCAATAGCTCTGCTTCATGCTGCAGTCCTCATCATTACCTTGTTTAACTGGAACATGTTCCTTTTCTAACCGAGATTTCTTAAGGTGATAGGTGTTCCTTCTTTTTAACCTTCCAGTTTCATCTCGTATCAGCACAGATCGGGGAGTGTCACTTAACCTAACCACTGTGGCAGGATGCCAGATACCTCTATCATGATAGACCACATCATCACCTTTTTGAAAGTCATCTTTTCTGGGTTTTGTGTGCTTGTCATAGCAAGTTTTGTTTTCTAGATCTTTTTGCAGCTGTACCTGACTAAACTTGTGCACTATTTTGGGTTGGAGCAATTTATCATGCATGGGGAGTTTAGTCTTTGTCCTCCTGCTGAACAGCAACTGCGCTGGACTGACAATTGAGCCTAACACTGGTGTTGAGTCTTCATCTACCACTACAAATTTTTTCACAAAAGGTGGTTTTGTTCACAGATAGGGTCAAATTGCAACAGCCTGCAACATTTATTTTCGAGTTGTTATAAGCTGCAAGTGAAAGGTCTTCTTTTTTTAGAGTGATATTTGGACACAAATTTTGAACCTGAGAGAATACCTTTAGTGGTATGATGTTAACACATGCACCTGAGTCAAGTTTGAATTTAACACTAACAGTATTTTCTACTACAAATGTTGCTGTCCAACTGAGGGAGAGCACACTCGTGGGCCCACCTGTAACTTGAAAGCAGTAGTAGTCGTGTTCTTCTGAGTCCATCTCATGTGCCTTAAGCTCAGCCACTTGCTGAGGCTTTTCATTTGAACGTGCCCTGCAAACTTTAGCAAAGTGATTTCGCTTTCCACATGTTGCACATGTTCGTCCTCTTGCTGGACATTTTTGTGGATCCAGGGAGTGGTGGTAGCCACACCACCGACATTCTGGGTCCTTAGCAATGTGGTGTGTTTGCTGGTGATTGGCAGGTTTGGATCTATATGAGTTCTGCTTTTTGAACTTCATCTCGTCAACATTAAGACTTGTGTCAGTTGTTGTTGGTTGCATTATTTGACTTGCCTGGGCAGATGTAATTTCAGCTGTTCGAAATTGCTGAATAGTTTCATCTAGATCCGCGCCACCTTTTTTAATTGCCTTCTCTTGTGTTTCGCGATCACGAGTGCCAAAAACAATTCTGTCCCGAAGCATTTCATTTGGATTTGTAAATTCACAATCACGAACTAATGTCTTTAAATCAGTTAGGAATGTGTCAAAGTGTTCACCCTCCTTTTGTTTACGATCGTAAAACATAAAACGGGAATGCAATATGTTTTTTTTTTATTACAGTACCTGTTGAATTTGTCAATAACAATGGCTAACGTCTTGTTTTCCGTCTCTGTTTCACTGAATGTGAACGTGTTGTAGACGTCTAATGCCTCTTCACCCACAACATTGAGAAGGATGGCAATCTTGCGCGATTCACCTTCTGACTTCAGGCCCGAAGCTTCCAAATAGACGTCAAATGCCTGACTGAATTTCTTCCAGTTTTCTTTAATGTTGCCGACTAGTGACAGTTTGGCTGGAACATTGAAAGCGGCCGCCATGGCAATTTCATTAAAGGCACGGCGTGAGCGCAAGGCTTACCCACTATTTATAACACCAACTCAACATGAAAGTATTGAAAATTCACGACATCAAATTGAATTATCTTCAGCGAGGTCTCGTCGCACCGACTGCGCCATGTAGTAACTCTTTATTTAGCACTGTTACAAATTTACTTTGTTACAACTACAATAACACGTCTCACAGTTTCTCTGCGCCATTATACCTCTTCCTCGCTCACACTACCAACTGTACATATACTAACTTCCTTACACCTTCAAACTGCTCTTTTGAGTAAATCTTAATTTACATACTGAACATGAAAATGGCTTTTCTCCTGTGTGTATAAGCATATGCACCTTCAAACTGCTCTTTTGAGTAAATCTTAATTTACATACTGAACATGAAAATGGCTTTTCTCCTATGTGTGTACGTATGTGCACTTTCAAATTGCCTTTACAAGAAAATTTTCTATTGCACAGTGCACATGAAAACAGATTTTCACCTGTGTGTTTACGCATATGAGCTTTCAAATAATAAATATATGAAAATTTCGAACTGCATACTGAACATGAAAATGGTATTTCACCTGTGTGTGTGTGTGAAGATGTTTCTTCATTTCACTTACTGTTGGGAACTTTTTAACACCAATGAACATGAAAATGATTGTTTATTAACATTGTTGGTATTCAATTCCTTCAAAACTCTCTTACTTGAAAGTACAACAGCAGCTTCCACTGACTTTGCTGCAAATTTCTTGTGTTTGTGATTCAGTAAATGTCTTTCTAAAACACTTTTATGTAAAAACTTTATTCCAAAAACAGAACACAAAAATTGTTTGTTTCCTGATTGTGTAAGCATGGATTTGTTTGTATGGTTCTTCAAAGTCAGTTGTGCTGTAGGGAATGTACGTAAAAATTCATATCTCACTGTGTCTCTCTTCATGTGAGAAACATGTATTTTATCATTTTCATTTTTGTGTGTACATATATGCTTAAACAAATCTTTTTTACAAGAAAATTTTTCGTCGCATACTGAGCCTGGTGATATGTTGTTTGTATGTGCACGTATGTGTAGTAATATTGACTTCTTGTGAGAAAACTTTTTGTCACACAATGAGCAAGCAAACCATTTTCTGCCAGGGTCACTCTTCCGAACATTTTTGTGACAATAAGTTGAACTAAGAGGTAGTTTTTTACATCTGTGCGTACCTACATGATGTCTCAAAGAGGACCTATCAGAGAACTTTGCTTCACACAGTGAACAAGAAAATGTCTCAACACCAATCTGATTAAACCTATCTACAACATAAAGAGCTTGTATGCCGAATTTCCACATGTGAATGATTCTCAAATTGTGAGTCTGCTGCACTTCCTGGATTAAAGTTATGTTCCAGAACACCACAGTTCTGCAACTCGCAGCTCTTTGTGCCATTTCCAAGCTGTGTACTCTTGTCTGAGGCAGCTAAAAAATAACAAAAAATATAAAATACTTATAAACACTACATACAGTTGGCCCGCCTTATCCGTGGACTGGTTTTCACCAACAGCGGTTTAAAAATTAGGAAAAGGATTTTTAATAAAAATATGACATTCTTAAGAATTTGTGTTTTGTGTACATTGTGCACAGTTTGCAGCACGAATTACTAACATACCACTTGTCGTGCACGAAAGCAATTAGTCTCGTGTTGTCAGCCGCAGTATATGCTTTGATACGCAGTGTATTAGGTGTGCGAGGTAAATGGGTTGTGCGGGCGGGAGTGGCAAAGAAGCTATGCAGTGTTGAATGTGCGCTCGGCTGGCAGCCCAGGCGGCAGCGATGTTTCACTTACATCCATCTTGCTTGTCACTCACTCGCAGCACGCTTTCAAAACAAAATAATTTAATGTCTCTAACGTGGCCACCTGCAAACCACTTCCACGTAGAACACATGTATTTAGTTACATTGTCTCGTTTGGCCACTTGCCGCCCGCCTGCTTCAACCGCAAGCACATAGGTCACTGCCTTGAATTATTAGGACAATGCCTTGAAGTATATGTATTGCCTGCAGTTATACACGATTCCGTAGCCTGCAGCATAATGTCTCCTAAAAATAAAGGCTGTAGTGATCCTCCTGAACCGAAGAGATACTGCAAAGTTCTTAGTATGACTGAAAAAATAAAATTGCTACATTTACTAAAAGACAACATGTCTGTTTCAAAAGTTGGCTGCAGGTACGAAAAAAATGAGTGTATGAATTGTACGTCACAAAATAAAGCACAAGAAACAAGATTAAGTGTTAGTACTTTACGGTAAACGTAAATAAAAACAAAGTGGTCATTTTAGAGCAATCACTGGTGCCACATTAAAAGGAAAACCATTAAAACTTTGTCCTTAACCATATTTAGAGTGACGTAAAATTTTAAAATTTTTCATTGTCAAGTGTGAAAAAATTGCGTCAAGTTTATTTTAGTGTAATCAGTAATGCCTTATTAAAAACGAGCTAACGTCCCTAATCACGATCAAAATATTTTATGTTAATAATCGTATTCTTAACCGTAATTTATATGGACGTCATACAAACAAGAAATGTTCACAAACAGTTGCAATCACGCCTATAGAGTCATAGTCATGCTTGTTCCACTGTTATTTTATGTTTGATTGACAAAAAAAAGTAAAAATTACACGTGGGTAATGGTGTTATCAAATGTAATTCTATCAACGCTTGTGGAGACACTCCCTTGCCTCCTAGCACGTGTCCTTGGCAGTGAAGGGTGGAGAGAGAGAGAGAGAGAGAGAGAAAGTGGCGCATCATGCTGTACTGTGTTGCGACGTCAGCTGTGGCTGAACACCTGGCTCGTCGTGTGGTGTTGCCAAGTCACTGCGTCCTTGCAGTGATTGCCGCTGCATCAAGTATTTGCCGCGCTGCACATGTTACTCATTATTCTTTATTTATGTTGCGGGATACTTCATGAACGTATTGAAGATCTGTACACGCACGAACATAGTACATAATAGTGTTTGAGGTTAGGGGTTAATTTTATTATTCTATTTGGTGATTATGTAGGTTATTAAGGTGTCTTGAATATACGCAGTTTTTGTTATTCACTAATTTCCTGAAACGAAACACTGCAGATAAGACAGATAAGACTGTATTTATAAACATTATTTTGTATAATTTCATGAAATTTTGACAAAGGTCATCCTGTTTGAATAATCTAATGTCAGCTGCAATGCAAAACAAAATTTGTTTAACATACATTCACATAAATGTCCACATACATTGCAGCACACATGTTCAGCACCTAAAAAACCCTCATAATTGTGAAAATTTACTCAAGTAAAATTTTATGTCAACTACTTAGTAACAATATTGTGATTTAACATAATTTTGATGGTACAATAATACAATGGTAAGCAATGTACAACCACTATCATTGTCCCTCCTAACCTAATTTTGTGTCTGGTTCTGACAAACTCAGCAGCACCCAGAGAAATTCTGAGATACCAAGGAACCTTCTTATTAATAGAATGTATCACGTAACCAGCGGCAGCTGTGCCAATGGGCACAGGGGCACGTACCCTTGCAAATAATACCATAGAAAATAAATATACTTTTTACAATTATTTTTTTGTATTTCAATGCACAAGTATTTGAATTTATTTACTGGGACTGTATCAATAAGTTATAAATAGCATATCCTCATATTAGGCACGGAGAATGCTTTTCCTGATGCCGCACCATGGGCACGGGCAGACTGCACCCACAGCACTACGCATTTTCCCTTAGCCAGGAACACACGAGAGAGGTCGGGGATGGCTGAAGTTTGATGGTACTAGGGCACACGCAGCCTCCACCTGTTATATTCATAGTACGATGAGAGCTAGATAGATAAAAGGTGCATCTCAATTGACTGCATTGCCGCTTGTTGTTCACTTCCAGTGCTACTTCACACATTTTTAAAAGTCATGGCCAGTTGTAAGAAAGTAACACAATGTGTTTATATAGTAGTTTGTACTAGACTGCAAAATCGGCTTGAATTATTCAAATTTTATGTCTACACATCTGGGACATTTTCTTTGACATAGTTGGTGTTCATTCAAAGAAGAAAATGAAAACCATCAAACGTATTTTCCAGAATCAATTAGTCGCAAACCTATCACTTAAGGAGAAAAAAAAACTCACAGTTTGGTTGGCAGGTTGTAATGAGAGAAACATATTGTTTTTGTTCTTTTTTGTTTAGAGGAGGCTCTAGAAATGTATATGAGTACTTAAATTTTATTTGTTACTAGCGTATGAGAGGACACAACTACTACAAGATGTTAGGCTACCAAAAATGTACTGGGCTGAAGCTGTATCGACAGCTGTCCACCTCAACAACAGGTGCCAGACTGTAGCTCTTGAGGGCAACACTCCATTTGAAGCTTGGTACTAGAGTAAACCAAATCTTGGTTATCTAAGAATTTTTGGTTGTGAAGCCAAGGCTCCAGTATCAACAGAAAGGAGGAAAAAGTGGGATCCGTGATCAGAAAAGTTGGTATTTATAGGTTGCTGTGACGACACCAAGGGTTTTTCGTCTCATGAACCCCACCACCAAGAAGGTTACAATTAGGAGAGATGTTGTTTTTCTTGAAGGTAAGCTGGTAACTGCACCAAAACTGAATGTAAACAAAGACATTCCTAAGTTGCCGGTCTTTGATGGGGATGAAGGACTGTCACAAGCTCCTGAAAAAGCCCAAGAAAATGCAGGTTTAACTGACGACCCAGATGAAGAGGAACTCTTCCATGGTCTTGCGACAGAAGACGACGAGTCAGATGAAATGTCTAAATCTGAAAAGGTGCGGAGATCTTGTCGTATCTCAAGACTTAAGATTTGACCCATATTTTGTGTCCTATTATGTTTCGGAGAATGGTGAACCTCTGGACTAAGAGGAAGCATTGACAAGTCCTCAAGCTTTAGAATGAGAAGGCCATTAACTAAGAGCTAACATCATTCATCAACAACACACCCTATGAAAGAGTAAACCTACCAGATGGCACAAAGGCACTGAAAACAAAATGGGTTTTCAAAATAAAGAACACTGACTCCAATGAACCAAAATATAAGGCTCGACTGGTGGTCAAAGGTTGCGAGCAGAAGCCAGGAATCGACTACAAGGAAACCTTTTCCCCAGTCATCAATTACACTTCACTGAGATATCTCTATGCACTAGTTATTAAGGAGGATCTAGAAATAGTGCATATGGATGTTAAGACTGCGTACTTACATGGCTGCCTGGATGAGGAAATATATGTACAGCACCCAGAGGAACTTGAAGGAAGATCTCCTGGCAAAGTCTGGCACCTGAAGAAAGTCATGTATGGGCTGAAAGTGGGAGATGTTGGAACCGTCATCTACACAAGGTCCTCACAGGAATGGGATTGAGGCAGTCTAAAGCAGATACTTGTATTTACTTTGAGTACACAGATAAGGGCTGAACTGTTTGTGCCATATACGTCTATGATCTCGTCATTTTCATAAACGAACCGCAGAAGCAGGAGACAATACAGACTAAGCTGGAATCTGAATTTTATATGAAGAACCCGGGCAAGGTGGAAAATTGACCAGGCATGAAAATCACCAGAAATCGAGAAAATGGGAAACTCTTCATCGACCAGACAAACTACATTGACAGAATGTTCGAGAAGTTCGGTATGTCGGGTTGTAACCCTGTGTCGACTCCGATGGAAGCTGGCCTGAATCTTCGAGACCCTTCAAAGAATGTGGTGGAAGATACGTAACTGTTCAAATGTGAAGTGCAACGAGAAGGTGCCATAACAGCAAGCCGTTGGCAGTCTCCTGTACCTCTCCCAGATTTCTAGACCAGATATCTCATGTGCTGCTAACTGCTTAGCTCAGTTTAACAACAACCCACAAAAATGTCACTGGCTGGCTGTCAAGAGGGTATTCACGTATAAAATGGGACCAGGGACCTGAAATTGGAGTTTAACAAGAACAGTAACTCTCTTGCTTAGCTAAAGTGATGCAAATTGGGGAAACGAGAATAATGACAGGCATTCAGTAACTAGGAGCAGTATCAAATTCATGGGTGGCTTGATTTCATCGTTCAGCAGAAAGAAAAGAACAATTTCATTAAACACTGTTGAAGCCGAATACATGGCGCTTAGTTTCACTGTCCAAGAAATCTTGTGGTTCAGAACTTTGTGTAGAGAGCTGAAACCTGACCATGAACACAGGCCATCCACAGTGTATTGCGACAACAAGGGAGCCATACACGTGGCAAAAAAATAATGTGACCAGTCAGAGATCCAAACACACTGAAATCAGGTATCACTTTGTCAGAAAACATATCCAAGAAGGAACTGTAGAGGTAAATTATTTGTGAACAGATTAAATTATATCTGACATTCTGACCGAGCCTCTTACCAAAGAGAAACATAATCACTTTGTCCAAATGTTAGGGCTTGGATAATTTATTTGTATTTTCTATACTGTTTATTTATCCTGATTGATAGAGTTGTATAACTATGTTGTTTCTTTTGACAGGAGTGTAAAACAAGTGTATTCTCACTTAATCCTTATGCTCACTTTTTTTTTTACTTGTTTGTTTCGGTTGTGTGAAACAATTTAAGGAGAAGTGTTGAATATTGTAAATTATATAGAGGCTCATTTGACTTCTGTAGCTGTGCACTTGTTTTGGTTCACGTAGTTAGCAGTTGTTGTAGTCACCATGTACAATTGTATAATGGAGTGACGTATTAATCAGCCCTATCTAACACTTGCTGTACTGTTATTTAAAACCTGGCAACCTACCCAACGCATTTACATTTGTAATATTTATATTATTCATTTATTTGTGTACATTAGACTGTAACATATTAAACATGTATTTTAGTATATAAATTGCCTGTACACTTATATCACTGTGTTATTATTTTGTAGTCTGAAATATGGGTATAATGTGATATTTATGGTAGTGTAGTGTGTGAAATAAAGACAAAAAAGAGAGTTGAGTTGTGATTTTGTCACAGTGCAATGAGGAAAATAATAATAATAATAATAACAAATTGAATGTTTTAAGTTTACATATACTTAACGTCAACATGTTTCGAATTTGTTCATAGTTAATTTCAACATTTAAAACATTTGTTGTCAAAAGTACAATGTACATTAAACTTTTAACAGCAATATATTTGAACAGATGAACATTCTTAATACCCGAGATATAGGCGATTCGGGATAAAGGGAGCACTCAAAATAGCCCTTCTAAATTAATTTTTAAACCAGTTATTATCTTTCCGTGCATAACGGCTAACAGCGTGGAATGTATAACCTCTTTGGACACGTCACTTGATCTTTGATGTCTATTATAAATTATGCAGGTGGTAGGAACCTATGTAGTCCAATAAAAAAAAGTTTATTAACCATATGGTACACAAATATGTTGAATTTTATTTTATTTCAGTATTGTTTTACTTAAATAAGAAAATACACGAAACAATATTCAACAATGCGCTGTCAATCGTACAACAGGTAAGGTAACTATTGTTAATGTTGAATCATATGCAGTAACGGCTAGTGATTTTTTTTTTTTTTTCAAAGGTTAAATCTTTAGTGCTCATTTTATTATGAATGGCCTATATCAATATCTACAACAGTCAGGTGGACAATTTAACAAAGTACAGTATATGTGTAAAAACATATAATATGATTTTCTGTGCAAAAAATTTAATAAATATTCACATAATGATAAAAAAGCTTTTAAAAAATGCTACAAATACAATAAACAAACACAGCTGCACTTAATGCAAAACAATCTACATACAATACAAGCCTGATTTTACTAGGCCTGACAGTCCCCCACAAAATAATTTCTGAGCAATTCTAATACCCTGAAACTTCAAAAATTGCATGAAAACTATCATTTATCATGTTGCGTCAACTTCAGTTGTCTCTACTCATTAAAAAATTAGGTACATGTTTTAACATGGAATATATTACTGTTTTTGATTTGTATAGGCTGTATATGCAACAATAAAGTTTTTGATAAAAATTTGAAAAAAATATTTTTAAGTATACGCTGCATGAATTTTAGTATTCTTGTAAATGCTACCGGACTTCCTCACCCTAGCGTGCAAACTAAGGCAACCTCAAACTAGTTTGCTGTTCACTCGCTGGAGATGCACAGGCTTGTCTCGGCTGTTGAAATGTGGCAACAATGCAGAGTTCTGGCGAACCGTGAAGAGTGAGTAGCATGCGAGAGGACTTTGATCTTGTTACATGTTTTGTTGCCAAGTCTCCTACCTTTGTATAGTTGCTTTCATTCAGTGTCCCCCTCTCCACTTCCTTTTCCACTATCTTCTGACATTCCATTTGCATTTTAAATCAGATATGAGTATTGATAATGACAGCTTTCAGCTTTGAGTTATGTTATTGTACAATAACGTACTTCTGGTACTAATGTTCATCTTTAATGTCGGAAATGGGAAAGGCTTTCATTCTGCTGTCCAAAGATTACATCAGTGCTCAGAGGTCGGCACTGTTAAGTATCACAAAGGCATATGCCTCAACATCGAATGATGCGTTACCTGTCCTGGCTGGAGTGTTGCCTGTGGATCTGCTAGCTAGAGAAAGAGGATTATTGGCTGAACAATGCCAACGGCAAAGAAGGGCGACATCATCATTAGATAAGAAAATGGCTAGAGAACAAACCTTGCTAAGGTGGCAGTCAACTTGGGAAACTTCAGAAAAGGGGAGAATTACATTTGAGCTTTTTCCTGACGTGGAAGACAGGATGAAGCGAAACTGGATAACAGCAAACCACTACAGTGCACAACTCATGACAGGACATGGAAACTTCAAGGCTAAGTTGTACAGCATGAAATTGGTGGATTCACCTTTGTGTGATGTTTGTGGGACAGACGACACGATGGAGCATGTATTATTGGAATGTCCCAAGACCGAAGACATCAGAGAGGAATTCAAGGCACAA
>PNEQ01117659.1:0-15665 GCA_003012365.1 Medauroidea extradentata | reverse complement strand
TAAAGATTGGGAAACGACTCGAAGATTTCGACCAATGGCTAAGACAATTGGAGCAGGAGTAAAAGGCAGTAAAGACGCTAGAAAGATTAGGTTCCGATGACCCATAAGGTGCCGCCTGGGTAAAGGCCTAATTAAAACTGGGTCTGGGCGAACACTGATTGGCGAAGAGGGCAAGTTTTAAATGGATTACCGGCAGAAAGCCGTGTTTAGTAATTATGCTAGCACAGGCACAAAATCATCAAGAGGAGTCGCAAGAAAAGAAGAGGATATGTGCCGTGCGTTGATTCACTCGTCCGAGTACAGTTTCAATGCGGCTGGAAGGAGGGTGTGCTGGCCTTCGGGCCTAAAATTTGTCCAAAGATTACAATTTACCAAAATTATATTGAATAACTATCTTGTGTTTGGCATTCATTAGCATGCAACATGTGTTGATGGAAATGTGGGTGGGGGCAATCTACAGATAGTGTCAGGGTGACGTATAGTTGTTAAAAAAAACATACTGCCCTTGCTTGGCTGGCTTTCATTTTAGACTCATTTACAAAGAGTGGAGCAGGGCGGCTTCCTCATTTCTTTGCTCCTGTCTTTTTATTTGCTTTCTCTTTTATTTCTACCCTCTCAAAAAACACTGTGTCACCTCTTCTCTTTCCCTTGACCATGGTTGGGTATCATACAGCTTAGAACTTTGAAGATAGGGAGGGGAAACATAACATTTTGAAAGCTATACTTTGTGGCCCTATTTATTGCAGAACTCATCTTCCCAACTGGACGTAGGTGGGTAGGGTTTTTTCCAGGGATAGAAGTGGTTGCAACTGAAACATTAGAAAAATGGAGTCGTTAGCAGTCATGGTTATGGCAAGGAAGGCGGGAGGATGGAAGGGTAAACTGAAGCAGATGCTGGAAGAAGTGACGAGATTTTGATCAGTGCTTAACATCGAGATCAGTAGCACTAGTGAGGGGTGATTTGATGTGAGTATGGGAACATTCCTGGAATGAAGGGGTGAGGGAAATGGGAGATCCCAGAGAAAACCCGTCAACCAGCAGTATCGTCCGGCACAATTTCCACATGCGAAAATACAGGGACCGACCCCGCCGGGAATCGAACCCAAATCACCTTGGTGGGAGGCGAGAGGTCTGACCCCTCAGTCACAGCAGTCACTTGATACTAGAAGAGGGTGAGAGGAAAGAGATTGAGTGATGAGCTAAGAGAGGGAGAGATAAAATACTACTGCTAGGCACCAAAAGTAAGAGGAGAGCTGTGGTTGGCAATAATGCATGCATGGAGGTTCAATATATTTTTTTACTTCACATGTACCGCGGGCAGTCTGCCTTCAAGTGCCATACCGTACTGTGTTTTGGATTCAGATTACAACTGCCACAGTTTTCAGCTGATATTGCCCCCATTTCATTTTTGTGTTTTATCTCAAGTCACACAAGTGGTAACAAACAACTCTATAAACCACATATTTTATTGCTGTGAATTTGCAGACTTTTGTAATAAGTTTTAAGAGCATTTTTTTTTCACATTGTTTTCTACCCTTTCCCTGATAATGGCCTTGTAAAATCCAGGTTGCACCATACAATATTTTTAAGCATTAACAACCCCAACCACCAATAATTTTATCATAATAATATAATCATACACTTCATCTCAGTCATGAAGGCCACATTTTGATAGTTCTCATCCTAGAATAGTGGCCATAAACAGAACAACAGGAAACAGAGCTGAAAAGAGAGAAGTCAAATAATACAGCTCTAAAGGGTCCTGAGCAGAAGGGAGCTCTTTGATCCTATAGTTACACCTAGAATTGATGAGTGGACAGTAGAGATAGAGGCTCACAATCCCTTTAGTGTACCAGGCCCTGAAATATCTGTCATCGGCCCTGACAGGAAACTACAGGTCATAACAGCCACATAAAATACTTTATCAAAAGAGAACACTCAAAACATGGCCTTCATGACTAAGGTGAACTTTTTCACTTTGATATAATGTTTCTACAATACTAAATATGTTTATGTTTTTTTTTTTTTGTAGTTAATTTATACATCCTCTAGAGAGACTCCAAGAGTGTGACTACATAACAAAAGCTAAATGGCTAAAACTAATGAAGGATACGTAATAAAATAATAACATAACAGAAACTTAATATAATTTTGACACCTTCAATCAATAACTATAAGCTAAACATTATCAACTGAACAAAACAAGGGTGAAAACACTTGTAATCAAACATTCACATAACGGGTTCTTTAACACCATAATACAGAGGTTCTCAAACTGTACACATTTCCAAGAGATGTGCAAGATGCAATTAAACTCAAATTGTATTGCAAGCACCCAGCCTATAGCGAGGTGTTACGCCGTCCACAATTGCAAAACACTTTTAAACACGGAAACTGTAACATGTGTGCAGGTCACTTGGGCCAGAATATAAGGTCTGTGTGTATGTGTGTGTGATTGTGTGTGTGCGCGTGCATGCAGGCATGCACAGAACATATGGGGTTCTGCCATTTTAGTTAAGTTGTTTCATTCTAAGTGCATGAAAGTTTTTGAATGTCACACATGGTGGCTTTAAATTAATGGGAATATAATTCCCTGACTTTTCGTGCCCTAAATGAAAATTTTCCCTGGCCAAATAAATAATTTTTTAACCCAAATTTCTACACAATTCTTTATAGTTTGAAGACTGCATCCACAATATACTACTAAGCAACATTGACAGCACAACTAGCACAAACAAAAAATGGCTACCTCAGCAATAGTGTCAACCTGACAAAAAAAAATAAACCAAGTCCTCTTTACTACCAACATAAACAAAAATATAAATTTCACACTACAACATATCTGCACATAATGTTAGATTAATTTACTACAAAGTACATATAACATTTTGCATTGTTTTTAAATGATTCTTGCAATAGGGCAAATCAAAAATCAAATAACTGGTAACATTTTAGGTTTTTCGTGTTCCGCGGGGAAACGAGATAAATGTATTTATATTTTTTTTATATTTCAATGTCATATATACACGCAGGTGTTTATTTTAACAATATTGTTAGTAATTATTCAACTCAAGGAACAAATTTAATTAATTACTTAGGTTTTTATGCATGTGTGTATATGTTGTGTTGCTGTGGGGACTCAAGGAAAAAGCAGACTTGTTTTATAGGCAGGTGTGCGTGAGGGTTTAGATTTATCCAGTTATGGCCGGTTGGCCGGGTAGCAACAAGCCGAGATTTTCTTGTTTGCAAGTATTGCGAAACTAGATTTGCTGGATGCCCAGTAACAAAGAGGCGTGGAATTCGTTTAGTCTCTTAGAGGGTGGTGTGTGTGTTTTGGGTTGTCAATAGGAGTACGGCAGTTGAAGGTCACGCAAGAGGGACGCTAGCAGCGATGTGCTTGGTTTTTTAAGAGTTTTTCCCCGGTACTCGGGATGTCCGGAGCAGCTAGGGTGTAACCCCAGTCCGTGTAATCTTTAAGAAGCAGAATATGAAGTAGGGAATTAGACTGCAAATGTAATGATGTGTTAACATGAGTGGCAAATTTAACATGCACAGGTAGTACCTGCTGCTTTTTTTCTTTCAAACCTATTTCGGACATTATAAAACTCTAAAAAATTTTTTTTTCTTCCACCTTTGTGTGTAGCTATTAGGGCATCTGGGTCTAGTTTTCACCACCCAGTATTCTTCTTTATTGAGATGTAAGAACTTTGTAATATTCATGTGGACGTCGTCAGTGCTAAATATATTTTCTTCAGTTTCTTCAAGATGTTTTTCTGTCTGTTTTTTAATTTGCGAGTTCCTGAGGGCCCAAAGCAAGTGATTACATGTACTGCAAGGCAGTGATAGATTTGTAAAACTTTGTTTGAAATTACTGTAGATAATAAATCAAGAATACGAGTCAATTATTTTTTCTATCGTACTTATGCATAGTTTTTGGTTAACACCTCCAAATCAACAGTATCAAAACAGAGAGTTTGAATTTTACAACCTAATTTGTTGCAACAAAAATGTCGAAAGGCGAGTAAGGCTACGATGTAACGAGAAGAAGAAGACTTTGTTTGCTGTTGAGGGGCCATGTGAGTCATCGTCCCATTTTCCAAGGGCTCATCTTGTATGTTTCTCGTATGCTTGGCGAGTATGACGTCAGGATTTCAAGCCCGACATGCGACAAACTATTATAAACATAAGCCATTGCAGCAAATGGTGTCTCACACAAAACCAGAAAATACATGCAGACAAACAGAAGAGTAAACAACTAAAAGCATCCTTTTCTGTGTTTACGTTTCTGTTTATTTTCATGTATTTTCTGGTTTTGTATCACACACCATTTGCTGCGATTGCGTATGTCCAAAGTAACTTCTTTGATTTGTAATATTTGCACGAAAAATCCATACTTATCAGAACACTGATAACCATATTTACCCGCACAATCGCCATATGTTTTTGACCAAATCTTTGGACCATAATTTGGGTGCGGCCATTATAAGGTGTTTTCTCAAAAAAATATTTGTAAAATTTTTAAGTGTCAAATAAAAATGTTAATGTACACCTTTTTTCCCTATTTACTCATCCATAGCATGACCATTTCTCCACAAATAAAGAAAGGAAAAGATTCTGGAAAACATAGTAAAAAAGTGAAACTCTTTTAAAACGATCCCGCGTAAAATGTATACAGTTAAAGGTCCCGACATTTTCTTCGTGACATGTATAATATTATTCATGGGTAAGCAGTTTATAAAGAAATTTGATTCACACTTAAAACATCACAACTTTCCAGACACAGCTACGTCATCAACAGTGCATCATCAACCAGCGAGCGTGACTCATCGTGTGTAGCAAGGTCATGTAGGCACTTGGAGGATATAGGCACGCGCGCAGTGAAGAATGGTACCTAGATGCTCAGTCAATCACCAGCAGGGTCAAACTACGAAGGATCTAGACATGTGCACAGTGCAGACTGGGTACCTAGATGTCGGTTCAGCTGCCATGTCTTGTATACACGAAATACGGAGGATATAGGTGTGCGTGCTGGCACGTTCCAGTTATTCAATCAATGTTTGCAATGTTACATTTCACATGGATGTCGGGCAATAAATAATTTGCTAGGTTGAACATTTTTACCATTTTGGCTAAGATGTTTTCTCAGATAAAATGATAGCAACAGGTGGTCCCTTGGAAAACCTCTTAACAGAGTTTTACTGCATTGTGTCGTAACTGAAGGCGGCCATGTAGAGTGCATTTAATGCTGAACATGAAATGGTTCTCATAAGTATGTGTCTGTTTCTTTGTCTGTGTGTATTTATGTATATTAATACTGTGATAAGATGAAAACTGATAAAGTAAGACCTTCCTACAGCAACACTATAATACATAAATACACTAACACCAAACTACTGTTAAAATTTGAATTTGTTTACTATAGTGTAGATTGGCAACAGTTATTTTCCTTTTACTTATGGGTACCCTGGTAGAGAGTAATGGCAGCATGCAGATGCGCAGTACTAAATAAGAATTTTAATCAATTAATTCCTTTATTTCACAACCACCTTCGTAGGTGCAATTCTGTTAGGTTATGGGCCCAGAACTGCAGAGACGCATATGTAGCCCTTCACTGAAAACAAAATAAAGTGGCAAGTGGAAATACGAAGGAAGTATGGTAGGCCGAAATTTGTGACAAGAAGGCATTAAGTAATCAAAGTGTTCTGCCGATTCTTTTCGATAACAGTGGATTCGGGAACTCGAAATTCCATGTCAAGTTAGTGAAAAACAGCTATTGCAAGCCACGGAAATTAATTCTGACATTGTAGAAGATAAAAAAAAGGCATTTCCTCACCAAGGATACAACAGCAAAGTTGGTTATTGTTCAGTGCTTACCAGATCAATATTCAGATCTAGTTAAAAATGCAAAACTGGCAAAAGACATGTTAAAATTGCTGGAAGAAGTGTTTAAAATAAAAAGTGTGTTCAGTAAACTGTATTTGAAGAAGAAACTACTCTCACTTAAGTTCCAACCATATGTGAAGTTAGAACATTTCCTTCATTTTGACAGCAATTTTTGCAATCTAGAAAATGGGATGATACTGACAATATCTGTGATCTACTCCTGACCATGGGCAAGAATTTCAACACAGTAATAACTGCCATTGAAACGACGAAACAAGACGTAACCATGGAGTTTGTCAAGTGTAGACTACTGGAAGAAGAGTTGAAATAAGAAGGCCAGAAAAGTCAAGAAAATGTTTCAAGTAATGAAGTTTCCTTCAATATAACATGTTATGGATGTGGGAAAGTAGGCCACAGGAAGGCAGATTGTTGGCAAAACAAACCAAGATCTGGAAAAACAAGAGGAATCATGGGAACAAAACCACATAGAAAATATGAAACATTGAAAGTAACAAAAACACATCAGGCAGGTATATCATTCACAGCATTTAGTTGTGAGGTTATGAATGGATAAAACATATTCATTCTGGATTCTGGTGCAACAAAGCATCTTGTTATGGAAAGTCTAGACGAGTTCATGACTGACATCAGGGTGCTACCGCACAGCAATGTGATAAAAATTGCAAATTGAGGTGAAGTTATAGCCACAAAAGCAAGAAAGTTTGTGGGAGACTATGGAAAAGGAACTATCTCCAGGATTGAAGAACAACTTGCCATCAGTAAGTAAACTGATACATAAAAACTTGCCTGTGATTTTCAATAACGAAAAGGTAGTGATTAAAGGTGAGAATGAATTTGTTGAATCTGAGAAGGGGCATTTTAACCTTTTAATATTAAAGTTAAACCCAGTAGCAGAAAACAAGTCAAGCATCAGATGGTGACAACACCACAGACAGACTCTGGAACCGAAGACTTGGCCATCTCAACAGACGAGACCTAACAAGACTCAACTTTCCATGCACTGAAAAAAATGCCCATAGTGCCTTGAAGGTAAAGCAAGAAGGTTACCTTTAGTAAGCAATGCAAAACCTACCCACTCCATAGAGAAACTTATCCACTCCGATATAAGTGGACTTGTGATGACACCAACGAGGAGGTGAGCAATATTTTCAAGTGATCATAGGTGATTTTTTCCATTTCACTACTTTGTACTTGTTGACAAATAAAAGTGAAGCTGAACAAAATTTGATGAATCACATAAAGATGGTGAAGATCCATGGCATGAAAAGCAAGAGGATCAAACTCGACAATGGTGGCGAATTCAGCTTAAGTACAACGAAAAGATTCTGTGCTGAGAAAGGGATTGTCACAGAGTACTCAACCCCATACACATACCAGCAAAACTCCAAGGCAAAGAGGATGAACCTTACCTTGATGAACAAGGTAAGGACGAAGTTTGCAGAGACAGACCTTCCCGTTCCGTCTGGGGAGAAGCAGTACGTGCATCTGCCTACGAGCTGAACAGATCACCCACTAATGTCCTGCAAGACAGAACTCAAGCCTCAATCTGGTGGTACTGCGAAAATGATTTATCTAAGCTGAAGGTATTTGGTTCACAGGCATACATGCTGAAGCTGCCACAAGAAAACAAGCGGAAACCTTGTGCAAAACTTATGATATTGGTGGGCTATTCAGGCTGTGGATATCGTCTGTGGGACCCCAAAGAGGACAAAATTGTCATTTCAAGAGATGCAACCTTCAATGAGTCGAAAGTACGGACTGGACATGGTTTGGGAAGACATCTAGACAGGGTCACCATCGGTGGAGAAGAAAGTTCAAACTCAAAAGAAATACACACAGAAACAAGAAAAGACAAGAAAGAAAGCAAGACAAATGAAGGAAATAAAAATGAACCACCACATCAACTCAGTGAAAAAAGTGATGAGGACTTCATTGACTTCGACAAAACATGAGACATGAACATAAAGGAGAAACCAAAAAGGATAGTGAAGAGGCATTTTCATCTAAAAGATTATGAATTGTACATGGCATACTGCCTATGCACTTGAGAACCACAAGACTACGAAGAAGTAACGAAACTGGGTGATGTATGTGAAGAAGCGAAACAAGCTGAAATAAAAGCTCTGGAAGAAATGGACTCCTGCTGTTCTACCTCCAGGAAAAAGGGCAATTGAAACCAAACTGATCTTTAAGACCAAACAGGATGGTCTCAAGAACGCAAGATTGGTTGCAAAAGGATTTCAAGTGAAATTGGGATGTCAGACAACTTTTCGTTCCTACAGCCTTTCTAAATGGCTACCTAGATGATTGACATTTTCATCAAAACACCTGAAGGAGTCAACAACAAAGGTGGTGAAATACTCAAGTTGAAAAGAAGTCTCTACGGTCTAACGTCAGCATCCAGGAAGTGGAACGAGATGTTTCAAAGCTTCATGGAGTCTCATGGGATGAAGAGATTGGCGAGTTATTTTTGTCTGTATACTGGGGAAAATGTTTGTATTATCATTTGGGTAGATGATATGCTTGCAACACGAGAGAAGACAGAAGTGGAACATTTGATAAATCTCCTAAAGAGTGACTTCAGAGCTAAATATCTGGGTATTCTGAGTTTTTGGGATCCATGATAATAAGATAAGAGAACATAAAGAAGTTTTCTCAGAACAGCTTCATTAGCAAAATTCTTGAAAAATGTTATTTCATGGTGTGCAAAGGAGCAAACATTTCTCCTATGGTTAGTGACTTCCATGTTGACACTGAGGTGCCCAGCAACGAAAAGTTAATTTTTCGTCAACTCGTAGGCTCGCTTACGTACGTGGCAACTGTCAGTAGGCCTGACATAACATACTCAGTGTGTTACCTCAGCATATTTCTAAACAAACCTACTGAACAGTTGTGGAATGCTGGGAAAAGAAATATCATATACCTGAAACAAACCCAGGATTTTATTCTTACTTTTCACCCCTGCGTCAACGTGAAGCCGATCTCCTGTAGTGATTCTGACTGAGCCAGTGTAAGGGGCAGTGCTGTTCTTCAAGTAGACTACACTATTTTGTGGACATCCAGAAAGTAAGGAACTGTAGCACTCTCAATGGCAGAGACAGAATATATTGTGTAAATAAAATAGCTGATTCCACGACTACGGCACTATGCCAGTCATATTTTAACACTTCAGACATCTGTCAAATGTAATGCCATTCAAGTATATTTTTAGACAAGTTAAATGGCAAAATGTTGTGTTATTTTTTTGCAACCTGTTTGACTTGAGCAGGGATGTCAAGATTTGAATTTGTTTACCAAAGCTTAGATTGGCAACAGTTATTTTCCTTTGCCTCACGGGTACCCTGGTAGAGAGTAATGGCGGCACACAGATGCGCAGTAATAAGTAAGTATTTTAATCAATGAATTTCTTTATTTCACAACCATGTTAAAAAAGTCAGAAAAATGTACGTTTGTTGCCCTCAGAAGTTTAAATAATGATTCCAAACACATATTAAAACTAAAATCAAACACCTAAATTTTTTACTTAACTAATTAAAATAAATATGCACTTAAGTTGTTCCAGTGTTGCTAACAGAGGATGACATGACAAGTCACTGAAAATTATACGTAAGGTCATAAAAAATTAACAAAAGAACAGAAAAGTTTTAAAAAGTTTTAAAGCTGGATAACCATGGACCAGTAGTCATACTATAAGATGTTATCATGATGTCATTGAGTTCCCACCTCCAAAATAATTTTCTACCATCACCTGAATGTCATTTTCACCAACAATCAAAGCCAATTTTAAAAGTCTCTCTTGCAAATTCTCTCTCTATTAACAAACAGTTTTCTAAACATAGTGAAGGTTCAAAAACTTGCGTATTATTCCAAAGCACAAGCTATAATAGTAAACTCAGGTGAAAGTAACAAGAATGATATATAAAATTAAGATATGGTTGTCAATTCATTAATACGTATACCAATAATACCAAAAATAAATAATTTAAAAAGCAAAGTACCGTATTTACTCGTGTATAGCACGCACTTTTATTCCAAAACAACTGATGAAAATTCAGGGGTGCGTACAATACACGGAAAAGAGAAAAAAAATATGTGAAAGAAAGGTCAGTGGTCTGTTGAGTGGTGGCAGCGGGAAGGGGGGGGAGGTGAGAAGGCGAAGTTAAAGCCTTAAATTGACGGGTGTCAAGAGTAGGAAGCACAGAAAAAAAAAGGCCGACGGTTATAGTGGTAAACCGACGGGTGTCAACTGTGGGCGGCAGGGAAAGAAGGTTCTCACGGCCAGGTAATCTATTGGTCCATGGGGAGGAAAGAAAGAAAAAGGCGTCATTGTTCTCCCTTTCCCCCTTCCCCATCCCCCACCTGGGAAAGATATTTGACAGCTCGTGACCAGCTATCTTTTCATGTGAAAGGAAGGAAGAAAAAAAAGAGTGTCATTCTTTTTTTTTTCCTTCCCCACCCCCTCAAACACACCACGAGAGATAAAAAAAAGGCAAGATTGCTGCTGTCACAGCATGTTACCTTAGGAGTGAGGGTATCTCAATGTCGTAGTGGAAGAGGGGGGGGGAGCATGCTGGAAGCTGCTGGCACAGCAGAGCAAGGCACACACACGAGAGGCGAGGGCTGGCAGATAGCAAGCGACCTTGGCAGAGAGACAGGCCAACCCACCCCTCCTGGCTCGCCACCACCCTCTCTGCCTTCACACTCTTACAATGTGAACGTTATCTTTCCTCTCTCTTTTATATGTTGCCAGCTACGGTTCCTTTCTTCCCCCCTTCTTCCTTGACCCCTCCATCATAGTGTACCTCATGCAGTTTCACCACTCGCTTGGCTCATCCTCCCGTGTTTCTTTTTTTTTTTTACATACTAGCGAGGCACTAAAGATTTTTTTCCCTGTAACTTGTTGCAAAAATTGTGGTGCGCACTATACACGAGGGTGCACTATACACGAGTATATACAGTAAATGTTCATATAAAGAAACAAACTTAATACTAAATGACAGTTCATTCATGCAATTACTACAGGAAATTAAATCCCATTAATGTAGTGTTCCCATTATAACAAACTATTCATTCTACTCCTCAGTGCTAATTCAATACTTTTCCATATAATTCCTACATATCATTCTCCTTGTCCATTTCCTTCGGGATTATATGCAGTAGTTCGACTTGTAGCTACTCCTATTGAACTGAGAAAAGATTTTAGCTCATGTGACATGAAGCTGATACCTCGATCAGTATGTATATAAGCAGGAACTCCAAACATACAGAAAAGTTCCCTCAGTTTTTCAATTACTGTTTTAGCACTTGTATCTTGACACGGGAAAGCAACTGGGAGTCTCGAGTATTCATCTACAATTATCAGGAGATAACGATTTTTTGAACTTGAAGGTAAAAGTCCCTTAAAATCCATGTTTAGTTTCTCAAAAGGATGTGTAGTTTTTATTAAAATCCCTTTATGTTTGAAGAAACATGGTTTAATTTCAGCACAAATGTGACATGTTGATGTCATCTTTCGAATATCTTCCAGAGAAAAAGGGATATTCTTACTTTGTACCCAATGATATAGTAGAGTCTCTTCTGGATGACACAAAGCTTCATGTAAAGATTTCAGATGCGATAAGTTTTCTCCCAGTGAAGAACAAATACGAGATAATGCAGCGTTACCTTGTTCTCTTTTCCAGGTCTGTATATTATCTCGTAATCAAATACTGAAAGTTCAAGTCACTGCCACATGACTTATTCGTTCTTAATTTTTCCATAGTTGTTGGTGCTAAACAGGAACGATACTGATCGCTGATCTGATATCAGTTAAAAATATTTACTTAGAAGATAATGTTTCACTTTTTCTTATAGCCTCTACAATCGTGTATGCTTCCTTTTCTATAGAGGAATGATGTTGTTCTGACTTGGAAAGAGATCTGGAAAAGAATGTTATAGGTTTACCTTCTTGCGTTAGGATTGCTCCAATGGCATAATCAGATGCATCAGTTTCAACAGTCAATGGCAGTTTTGTATCAATTGGCAATATTACAGAATATTTAATGTCTAATTTCAATTCCTCAAATGTTCTCATGGCTTGAGGATTCAAAGGTAGGCCACTATGGTTTATAATTTGAATCCTCTCAGCGAATTTAGGAACAACCTGTACAAAATGAGAAAACATGCCTACAACCCTTCGAAGAGTAGCAGTGTCAGTAGGTGCTGATATTCTACGTAGTGGTTCTAGTCTTATAGGATCTGGCATTATAGAGTTATGACTTACAACGTGACCTAAAAGATTAACTGTTCTCAGAGAGAAAGAACTTTTCTCCATGTTTAAAGTTAGGTTATACTTGGTAACCATTTCCATGAAATTTCGTACATTTTCATCATGTTCTTGTTGATTTCTTCCACAAATTGTTATGTCATCCAAATAAACCTCAACACCTTTCAGTTCTTCATTTTCGATAATTTTAGTTATGACGCAGGTACACCATTTTTCACACCAAACGGTATATGTGTAAATTGAAAAAATTTCCCACATGCCTCAAATGATGTATAAGGTCTATCTTCCACTTTTATAGATACCTGATGATAAGCACTTTATAGATCAACAGTGCTATAAACTTTGTAAGATGATACTCTGTTCACAATGTCATCTATTCGTGGCAAAGGGAAAGCATCCAATTCAGTAAATTTGTTAATCGTCTGAGAGTAATTAACAACCATCCTACGCTTATGATTTTCTGATGACACTACAAAGACTTGGGCTCTCCACGGTGAAATGCTTTCTTCAATAATGCCTTCTTCTAACAAATGTTGTATCTCGGATTTAATGAATCTGTAATCTGACTCTGTCTGCTTACGAGATTTGGTTGCAATAGGTCAGCATTCTTGATTTTGAAAATTGTTTGGCTGGCTCAACATAAGCTGCAGCAACAGTGCATATCTCAAGAGGTTCTTCATCACCTCCAAAATGAACCTGTACACTAGAATGTTGTTTTAAAATATTGTGTCCAACTATAATATCCAAACAGATATTAGGAAGTGTACTGACAGATATGTTGGTATATCTGTATCCTACTAGTTCTAGGTTTATCAAACAACGACCCTTTACAGACGACTTTAGTGTAGTAGAAGCCATAGATACCTCTTCTATGCACCGTATTTAAAACAATAAATCTAGCCGAATTACCTGTATCAATTAAAGCCAAAGCTCTTGACCCATTTATTGTTACAGATACTAGAGCTTTACTCAAGGAAGGCGGTCAAGATGCTATAAAATTTGATGAATGAGAGGAGAACTGAGAAACTGTTTTGTGCTTTTTTTACAAACTCGTGCAAATTGCCCCTAAGGCCGCAAACTTTGCAGATAGCTTCCTTCGCTGGACATGATGATCTGTTGTGTTTTTTAAACCACAAAAATCACATTGTGTATCTATAGCTGCAACATTCTTATGCGAAGTTTCTACTGACATGAGATCCTCAGCAATTTCAGATGAAGTAGCCTTAAAATTCTTATCGGATGCATAGATTGAGGAGTGTATCGTATACTGCTGCGAATGGAGTTGGGCAAGCCCTAGCGCTCTAGCTTGAGTGGTAGCTTGTTCCAAGGAAAGTTAGTAATTTCCTAACAAATTTTGACGAATTTGAGGTGACCTAAGCCCCTCTATGAATGCATCTCGAAGATACTCGTCCCTATTAACTTCAGCACTTACTGCTTTGAAGTTACATTCTTTCGATAAACGTTTAAAAGCTTTTAAATACTTATCAATTGATTCTCCATGTTCCTGTCGTCTAGTGTGAAGTTTATGACGTGCAAAATTTTGTTTACAGGTTTTATATATATATATATATATATATATATATATATATATCAGAACACAAATAGCATCACAATAAGTACCACTCTCACTTATATATTCATAAACAGAGGGAGAAATATACTTTGTTAGTACCTTCAATCGATCAGTTTCACAAATTCCAGCAGAGGAAATAAAATTTTGAAAAGTCTTGAACCAGCGCTTCTATCCTTGAGTTGAGTTTTTTTGTTTGGATCTAGACAAAATCTTTCTGGTCGAAGTATTCTATCCATGTTATTATCTATTTTTATTATCCTGTGAAATAAACTGAAATAGAAAGAACAAGTAGACCTGAATTAGGCTTTATTTCACAGAATTCATCCGATGTTAAAATTTGTAAGACAGTCATACTTTAATTTAAACAACAAAGAGAAATTAGTCAAAGATAACTACATTTTCTAATACAGATGATGGTTTTTAAAAAATTTTTAATTGCATGGTGAACATGCAAGCTAGTAAATAACTTTCCCTGAATTTTCCAGGTTTAAAAATGTAATTTTTCCACAATGATTTCTTTAACATGACGAAGTTTCACCAAACTGTAAAACATATACGTAATATAATATTGACACATTTATTTTAAAGTATAACAAAGAGTAATTAAACACTGAAGATTATTCTGGAAGTGTTTCAAACATACTTTTGCAAAATCCAAATGTAAACAGAAGCTACAATAAATTTTACAGTGCCTCAACTTTGCATCAATTGTGATTGCTTCACATTCAATAAAATGATACAGAAATATCAACTTTGATTACGGTACTTCACATACCTTGCACTGTTTGAAAAACTGCACGGTGAATTTCATTTTATTTTCCAATGCCAATGCCTAAAACAAAATACGCCTGTCAGTAAAATCCAAGCACGTGCAGCGGCATGCTACATCACCAGGATAATAAACAAAAAAACATGTTACTAACTTCAATATCAGCCAATGAAAAATTCTCTAATATTTTTAAAAATTCCATAATTTTCCCCAGTTACAAAATTTCCGGATTTCTCTAGGTTTTCCAGGCCAGTAGACACCTTGAACATGAATAGATAGAAATGTATGTGTTATTTCCAACTGTCCCTAAAATTAAACTTTTGTGAAGCACACGGAACATGAAGTGGTTTACTACCCATCATGTACGTATGATTGTTCTTTCATACTGGCTTGACGAACAAGAAAATAATTTATCACCTGTGTCTAAGCATGAAAACATTCAATTTAGGTTTATTATTAAATTCTGTTTTACACCTCTTTGTATAAATCATGTTTTTAAGTCCCAGAGTGAATGCATGCATTGTTTTAAAAAATTTTAATAGTGAGAAAATTTTGCAATGAACAAGAAAATGGTTACTCCCTAGTGTGTGTACAAATACGTACTTTCAAAGATTACAAATAAGAGGATTTTGATGTGCGTAATGAACATGAGGATGGTTTTTCCCCAATGTGTATACGCATATATACTTTCAAATGAGACTTACAAGAGAATTTTGAAGTGCA
This sequence comes from Medauroidea extradentata, assembly GCA_003012365.1. Lineage (NCBI taxonomy): Eukaryota > Metazoa > Arthropoda > Insecta > Phasmatodea > Phasmatidae > Medauroidea > Medauroidea extradentata. Next base: position 431 of record PNEQ01117659.1, on the reverse strand, counting down.
TAGTGACGTCGTCCCAAGCCCTAGGCCTGGGAAGTTAAGCCCGTCCTGACCATGTGACAGGGTTTCCTCGGTGTGCTCCGGACCATTCCCCCCCCCCCCCCCCCCCCCCCACTTACCAAAACTCCAACAGTGTCGGTTAGTGCGGGGTCGTGTGCCAGCGACACGTGTGTGTGTTTGAATCGCCGCCTCCACGTGACGTCACAACACCCCACCATCGCGAACTTCACCGCCTATCATAAAGTACTTAACGTAATCAGAAACTAAAATAAACAAACTGAGGACTGAGCTATGGCCAGCAATCAACCTGCCTTCAGCACGAGCTATTTGAATATTAAGTCTTGTTTAGTTTTATTCAGCCACGTGGTCACACATTTCAGGGTCAGTGTTTTGTTGTATGTTAATTTTAAAGGAATGTTAATTAAGTAATTTGT
>PNEQ01117658.1:0-49805 GCA_003012365.1 Medauroidea extradentata | reverse complement strand
GTATGTTTCGACGAAAAACGTACTAAACGACTTAAAACATCATATAGAATACGGATAATATGGTATTTCGTTTCGAGGACCTTGCAACTGTCCTCGAATTGTGAAAGGTCCTCAGAGCGTCGAAGAAAAAACAACCGAAGGTCCTCGTTTTATACTATATGCCCACACACACACACACACACACACACACACACACACATATATATATATATATATATATATATATATATATATATATATATATATATATATATATATATATATATCAAACCCCTAATACTTGTCAGTCGGGCTCCTCTCGTTTACACTTGAGACCATCAGATGTAGTAAACTAAGTACTTATGAAAGTGTGTAATAGAACTGATAGTTGATTTGCACGATAAAAAAGGTGTACAGGCTGTTCACGGTAAAAGAGGCATTTTTTATTAATTGCTTTGTTTTTACTTTCCGTCCATTCTTATTTTTGCAAGATAGTGTCCCGTATGGAAAGCTGTCATAAGAAAAGTGTGTTAGTTTTAATGTTCTATTCAACATCCCGAGAAGGGGAGAGTTTTTTTAGATAAAATTATTAGTCATTCCGTGTATTTGTTGTTTATTATTTGCTCGGGAATATTAGGCCTACACTGAGTACAGGACATGTTTGATTAACACACCACAGAACTCCTAACTTCAGTAGCGTCACTGTTTGCAGAAGATATTGTAGATCACTCACAAATCCTCACGACAAACACCACATTACCGAACGTCACGTGTATTCATTGTGTTCGTCAGCGAGTGAAGAATACACTTGTAAATAATTTCCACTGTGGGTGTTTAAGTCTGTAGGCCTTGCGAGTGTCTAACTTTACTCGCATAACATTACATCTGTTATTCGTGTTATTTTTACCACGAATCCCGTATTCAGCTTCATTCGCAAGGACTTCCGTTGCACAAGGACTTATTTTATTATTTATTTTTTAATTTTTTTTTCATTATTTGCAGCAAATTATTTACCTTTTGCAGATGTCCTATTCCCATTATTTGCTGAAAATGTCTGAACTTTTGAAACATAAATAAAATAATAATCCTTGCAGATATACTCTCATACCGCATTGTTTTCAGTTGAATACCACAGTCACATCTAACAAGCTTACCGTATTTCTTCAAAAATGTTTCCGTACACGTCTTCAGACTTGATCACACGCTTGTGAACTGCACGTTTTGCTCTACGTAGCTGCGCGTGACTATTTTGTTTGCGTAGCGACTTGCATGATACGTGCAAGTAGTTCTGATGTGTTTATGCGGTCCTGTGGTAAAAAATGTTCTTTAACCCCCATTCGCAACAATATAATGCTGATAAATCTGGCTGTCAAGGAGGCCAGTGTTGAAAACCATCTCATCCGATATAGGCCTATCTCGCGGGGAAATGCACACATATGGTGGCAGAGTGCAGAGCTTTGGCCGATAGTTTATTAGAAAACTACTGAACGCCTAGAGGCTAAAGTGAGGTGTGATGTGCGCATTGTATGCTTCCTTACTTCTAGATCTCGAATACGAAAAATACGTCCACCCGGCTGGCCGTGTGTGGTATATGTACAACTAAACGCTTAAAACACCATTTCAATTCTACAAGTTTCTGAAAGTCAATGTGGAAAAGATTACAAAACAACAACCCTGTATAACGATATTAGCCAACTACGTGATCAAGCATTTACCCTTCATGATGAATTTGATAAACGTGATCTGTTGCACCGCATTTAAATATACGAGATTTAGGCGTTAGATGTTGTACTTCAGAAACACGTTACTGGAGAAAAATTTTAGCTGTACCATGACTTTTACAAAATGACTTCGAGAAAATTAAGAGCGCCGCCTTCCACGCGCTTCAGATGTGTTGTAATGTGCTGGGAAATACGGTTTATTTTTACGAAACTATTCTACTTGTGCTTGTTGTTCAAATGTATTAAAAGAAAACACACTTCGGACAAGTGCAGAATGTCATTAAAACACTGTTTCTAAGCCCTCCAACATAGCCTAAAACAGCCTTTTTCAGGCTGCCGTTCTTCAAAATGTACTAACCGGGTGTGTGTGAAACTCAGAATCGTGCACTGAACTTTGTAAATACTTTCCACCAATAACATTATATGGTCACCACTGAAAGTCCCATAGGGAAAATGGATTGGTGGAACTCTTACACTCGTTGTGGCGATGCGGCATTTGATTGGCACTTCAAGGTCGCCCATATATTTCGATCGCTTCTGAGCCTTTAAAGCGCAAAACCGCTCAAGGGAGGTGGCACTCCTAAGTGTTCATCGGTCCACAGCATGGCAAAAGTGAGATCTGTTAACGGAACGTCCCAGGTAAGAGCGGTAGTTCTTGAACAAATTGCACATAAATCATCTCACAGTGGCCTGAGTCATGAACTGTTTGTTCATTGTTAGACCTTTCCAATATTTTGAATTATCCTGTTTATATTGCGAATATGACACGTGTATTCATTTTTGCTTAATGTGCTCTGTGTAGTGGAAATTCCCCGTAAATTATCATGCATTGCTTAAAAATGTTTTCCCATTACACTACTATAGAGCGAGACAGCAATAGCATATAGTTATAATTTGCGTTATTAATATCGAGTTAAGATCAACTGTAAATTTTACGTGTAGGAAATTTATCACCTAAAATGTATAATGAAAATACACACTGTAACAATTTACATGATATAAAATATCGACTTAACTTAAATAACTTGAATCTTGTTTTTATGCGTTACAGGTTTATTTAACACCAAGATTTCGTACATCGGTATAGTGGATACAACTGTTAGTCATTCACAAATTTCCTACCAAACCTCGGCAAGGACGTCATACGTCAGAATTTTGACAAAAAAAAAATGTATATCTTATAGCTTTTACATCCTGATATGTCAACATCAGAACGTTACTGTTTTGGGAACTTTCCTCCGATAAAATCTTACTACATACACTAATCATAAAATTCACAACGAAAAAGAAGCATTGAAGAACTTAAGAGATGTATGTACCAAACGTAATTTTCCACTTTTGAGGCATGGAAGCAGAGGATCGATGCAGTTATCTTTAGTAGACTCCCATTTCAAGAGTCTTTCAAATAAATGCCATACAGAGATTTCGAAGCAGTCAATTTTTTTTCATAAGATTTTAAGCAGTAGGTTGTATTTAATAAATGCCCGTTCAGACTTCTAGTTTCGTGTTCTATTAACAAGGGAGGTATTTCTGAGTTACATCATTCTAAAATATTCGATTTCACCAATAGGGAAGGACCTCAAAATCATGTTACAAAGAAGCGTGCTACATTTGTTTAGGTATAGAAATATGTTGTAAAGAGAGTTCTTTTCGTAGACAATTGTATTTGGATAAGTTTAACAATTTCGCGTAAAAGAGGAGCAGGTGAAACACGCCACGGCATCGTAGTCCTCTTAGTGCCAATTTTAATGGTAGGCCCTACTTATTAAATGGTTATGGGCTTTTAAAAAAATTGTGCAGATAAGAAAAACAATTCAAATCTTCACGAATATCAAACTCATAATGGAGTTATTGTGTATGACTGGAAATCTTTCTGATCTTTAAAAGTGGGATAGAGATTATTTTACACTAAATATGCCTGTAAATCAATACGATTTTGATATGTAATTATAAAACTATTGGTTGTATTTTTATAAGAAGAAAAAAGTCATTGTTGGTAACGTCTACAACTCCAGTACTATTTAGTATAAATTTAAAATAGTGAATTTGTTGACAAACAGACGACCTCTTACAAACCGACCAAAGGCGGCGCATGTGAATATAAGCCTGATCAGTGCTACAGAAGTTTATCCTCGTGAACGCTGGCGAAGAATAGTTGTACGCCAGGTGGTACGAGCCCTGAGGCGCCGCTGTGTCTGGAAGGGGCGGTTGACTGACCAGACCCGTGTTCGATCCGCCAGACAGTGACGTCACAGATATTCTGTCCACGCCGCGGCGCGATACTTGAACTAAGGCGATTATATTCTATAACTTGCTGGGATTTAGTAGGTTTGCTATGTCTCCGCAGTGACCATATTTGCTCAATCACCAGGTTGTGTCTAAAAGCTTGCAAGCAGTGCAGGCTCTCGAGGTCTACTGGACGCTTGAAAACTCTACTCGGGTTAAGGTTTGGACGCCTTAAGGCGGCTCCATACTTAGGCTTGAAATGTGTTGCAGTGATTTGTTAGCATTCTTTTTGCGACAAAACTACTTAACGGTCTAGCATATTTAGGAAAAGAACACACACGTCAGCCTATGATTCTATAAGTTTAAAAATTCAGTACCTTTATTTTAAAAAAACTTTTGGACAGCTCCAAATGCCTTTAAAGCGGGGTTTTCAGATCGCCGTATCTGTGAAACCAACCATATTCGAATAACTCGAAAATAGAAACATACGCTGGACTTTGAATTATACTTTCCATAGATAAAATACAAACGTACTCTATCTAGGGAGCCACCTTAAGGTGACCGCCAACCCCGCGCTTCAAATGCGTTGTAGCGTGTTCGTAAACAGGTTTTTTCTACGAAACTATTCCACGTGTGCCCGTTGTGCGAACGTACGAAAGGAAAACAAACTTCAGGCAAGGTCGGAACTTCGCTGATAAGATGCCACGTTCATTAAAAATACTGTTTCCAAGCCCTCCAAAATGGCTAAAAACGGCCTTTTCAAACTTCCATGATTCAAAATGTACTAACCGGATGTATGTGAAACTCAGATTGTGACCTGCAGTGAACTTAGCTGCAGACTTTTCACCAATAAAATCATATGGTCACAGCTTAATGTCCCATAATAAAACCGTTCGGCGGGAAGCTTGCACGCTAGTTCAGCGCTTGGCTCGTTGCGGTGACGCGGCATTTGATGCGCACTTCAAGGTCGACCTTATTGCTCCGGCGCTTTTGAGCCTCTCACGCGTGGGTAGGCGGCGCCCTTAAGCTGACATTAAGGGGCCAGGGCGGTGATGTCGAGACACACGCCTCCCGTCAAGGCGACCCGGGCTCGATATCTGGCGGGGCTGGTTCTGAATTTTTCTGACATGGGAAATGTGACGGAAGTTGTCGTTGGCCGTTTCTTCTCCTCCCTTCGCATTCCATCGCTGACCCACTACTTCAGGTCATCTCCTAGGGAACTGCGGATGCCGGACGTCTACAGAACCTCCTCCCCTCCCCCCTCCCTGTTTAGAAGCCTGTTCGTATGAGTGTGATTGTCTGCCCTCGGGCTCACTTCCTGGACGATATGTTTGTTTTATTTGTTTATGAAAGGCCGTTATATTAAGTCATGAACTTCGGGCGACATATTTCAGTTCGAGACGTACAGACGGTGACTCAAGTAGTTTTTTCTAGTATCTATGTAACTCACGAGACCCTGGATTACTTGCAGGCTTTTAGACATAACCTAGTGATCGAGCAAACCGGGTCACGTGATTAACCAAACCTTCTTATGGCTTGGCACCAGCCACATTATTGGATTCATTTATTTTCATTACCATGAAAAGTTGAGCAATAAATTATGAAATTTGCTGCTATAGCGTGAATTACATTTACTTTTCTATACACGTCGTAGTTGAACTTTCACCATTTACTTACGCCGCAATCAGTACAAAAAATCAAGAATATATATATAAAAAAAAAAAATACTGTAATGATTGCTGTAAGAGAAAGGTAGATAGAACTAATGCTGTAACAGAAAATTTCACAATTTTTTTCTCAGCATTACAGAAAATTAATAAAAGACGATAATGCGACTAATGCTCAGCCTTAACTCCAGCAAGTTACTTAGGGGGTATGGAAAGGCACGATGTCACGCGGACGACTGGAATACTCAATCCTCTCTGAACTACTCATTAAAAATCTTTGAAACCACGAAATCTAAAAATATATAATTTTTAATATGGTAATATCTAGGCATCTATAGTAACCGAATTTCGAAAATTCTCGCGCTTTGATTTGAAAATAATTTTACTGTCTGGAACTCTCTGCGCGAGAGGTTTACGGATGTTAAAATTATTTTAAAACCAAAACAAGAGCCTTTTTGAAATTCGATTGTTATAGAGGCTTGGATATTATCATATTAACAATTATAAAAATTCCAGATTTCCATTTTTATAGATTTTAAGGTTTCATGCCCTTATTTTACTCGAAAGTAAAGCTTACTACCGCATACTGCTACATAAATAAACGTCCGGTGATAAAATATCTACTTGGCAAGAAAATCTCATCGAATTTTGATGAGTAGTTCAGATTTTATTGACGATTGAGTATTCCAGTCCGCTAGACATTGTACCTTTCCATACCTCCATACCCCTTAAAGCTAGGTTTAAGTCGTCATATTGGATTATTTAATTGTTGCTTCTATGAGATTATGAGAAGAAAAACATGACATTTGCGAGTACAGCGCAAATTATATTAACCTTGCACTTCAGTACAGGAGCGGCAGTTGAACGTTTAACTTACATTTAGGCTGAAATCGGTCACACAAATATATTTTTATTTATAAAAATTTTTGCCCAAATGCGTGTATAAAATTTAACTGAAATGCTTGGTAATTTAATTTCAGCTATAATCGCAAATTCAGTATTCTTCTTCTCAGATTTTCATAAAATGGAAAAAGAAAATAATCCAGTATGGCTATTGAAACCGAGTCTTACTATAACCACCATGAATAGGTTTTATAAGCTGTCCTCTAACACAAGCTTCATTCAGACCAATGGCACGCGCAGGAGCGCACGGACGCAGTCTGGAGAGAAAGCTACGTGGAAAGTTAGTGTACCCTGGAGTGGCGGCAGAAGACATAGGCACTTCCGCTGGTGAAACGCGTGAGGTCACGTGACCGCCTGCAGATGCTCGTTAAGCAGCCGAGTGATATATTCATGCTGTGAGTTGCGAACAATGAGTACTTAATTGACCTGCGGCGATGAGCGAGGTTAATTTGCTTGGTTTCCGCATTCAGATTTGATTAAAGGAATACGCTTCCTGCTTGGAGTTTTGAACGGCGTTGTCTCTTTTACGTGAAAACGCTAAACTTATTCCATTTGCTTCTGTGAATTTAAAAATGAAGCGTGTATATTAAAACATGATTTCTGGGCCCCTAAAAATGGCTTAAAACTGTTTATAATGACTGATATAACTCCAATAATACCACTCGTGTTCAGCCGACCTCTGTAGCGTCGTCGGTAGCGTACCGGCGTGCGTGAGGTTCTGGGTTTGAATACCAGCACGGGCATAGATGTTTGTGTCGTTTTCTCAGGTTTAGATATGTAAATAAACCCTCTAAACTAAACTAAACACTTGCATTCATAACACATAAACATAGAAACCTGCGTTGATATGTGCTACAAATTATACACAACTGAAATTGTAGGATCACCGATCTTAAAGTCCAATAGAGAACCACCGAAAACAGAAACTCTATGTTAGTTTAGTGCGTCGCATGTAGATGCGGTGATGTAATCGTCGATCGTAGCATCGTGAGCCTTATCGCATCCCTTTTTCCGCACCTCAAACGCAGAAAATTACGTTTGGTGGCTCCCGAGAATGGCAGCGTTTCTGTGTGTGTGAGAGACGCTCAAATTTATGTGCGCTAAGGGTGCCGCTGAGCAACACATGTAATGCAGAATCACCAATACCCCCGAGCCATTCAACTGGCGTACACTGCTTTTTTTTCCTATAAGCCTCTAAGCTGGGACCATATGATGTAATTTGTGGAACGTATGATTCAAAGTTCAATGAATGTCCCTATGCTTGTGTTTTTCTTCTACGACAAGCATTATCCTAGTTTCGCCAGTATGAAAAAGAAAATCTGTTTTCAGCCGTTTTGATAGATATTAAAACTGTGTTACTAACAAGCGTGCTGAACTTACAGTGGCATATCAATTTCGTTGTGTTCTTTTTCCTTGTAAACTAACCAATAGGCATATTTTTGAACACGTTTTTTTACAGAGAAAGTGCAACAAGTTGATTCATGTTTATATACTGTGTTTAAACTTTTCATTTTTAAGACAATTTGGAAAAAAAAATTACCAGTTCAGTAAAATTTTATGAATTTGTATTTATGTCCAGTTCTTGAGCGAAAATTACGCAAGTAAAAATATAGAATCATGGCTACACATGTTAACAACAATTTGCTGTAAAAATGTAATCTTACAAACATGATACTGAACACTTTGCTTTGAACGCTATGTGATCCGAACACAACGAGCGAACTCGAGACCGGGGAGCGCACGAGTCCTAAGGGCGACTATTGCTTACTCATCTCCTGCCACATCGCCTCAAAGCGCAAGACGCTCAAGTGATGTCAGTCTTCCTCTTGAAGACTCCTCTTGAGAAAAATTCGAAATAGAATGAATGAACTTCTGTGCTTTTCTAAAAAAGAAAACGGTACTCTAAAGAAAATTATCTAACTAATAATTAAAACATTTTGAGATTCGTTCAGTACAACAAATACTTATCAACAGAATTCATAATATAATAAGTTATAAGTTTAAAGCGCTACAGCTATGTTAACGATTCTTGTCAGACTACTGGACAATTACTTTTCACATTGTCCACCGTGTCCCTTTTTTCAGTTGTGTGACCCTCATTACTATGTTTCATTACGAAGAGCATGATTTACCACTTCCTTCTCCCCACTCCCCCCTCCTGTTTCCTATAATAGGCTATAGTTACCATTTACCGCACGTTCATATGTCAGCTACGATTCTGAACAGACTTCATTTTGGGATGAACTTCTTCTCTAGGGGAATCATAATGAATTCAGCTCTGTTATGGCAATTGCTCCAACAAGAATTAAGCACGCATGTCTCGTCTTCGCGAAGCTTATCCGTGAATCTTGACGAGTGTTTCAACCACCTAAATTATTTTCCATACAAAGCACAGAATACCGAAGTAAAAAATCTACGACTTAAGTTAAATAATAAATTAATATCGTATGGGTAGGGATCTCTTAGGAGCAGAGCACACCCCGAGGCCAGACTTTTTCTGAACTGGCCGCCCGTCGGTATCTGCCAAGCCCTGAAGTACGACGTGAAATGAGGCCTTGCGATGGAGAAGAGACGGTATGCGAAACACAAGGAAACGGAAGTACCAAGAGAAACTGGCTGGCCAATGGCAACGTCCGCCACGTTTCCAATATACGAAAGTCGGGAGTGACTCCATCGGGAATCGAGCTCGGATCGTCGTGGTGAGAAGCGAATGATCTGGCCACTACACCACCGCGGTCCCTCCGAACGGAACTAACAATATCTAATAGTATATTTAGAGCCACTGATTTTTAGTGAAAATGAATTAAATTATTTTGCACCAACTTATTTCATTGTCTTACGTGCATTTTGCATCTCTGCTTTATGCTTATTGACAGTATTTGTTTTGCGGCGTCACGCTTTTGACTGTGCCAATGAGAGCGCAAGTTTACTGAGACAACCACACACCTGTGATTTGCTAAAAGTTATATCATGTATCAATATTACACGTATGGCATGCCATCAGCGTGTCAACTGTGGTTGTAGAGTGGTACATTGATAGATCATCGCTGTTATATGCATAGCTAGCCGATGACTGTGAAGTGGAACATTGATGGCCCATCGCTGGTACACAAGTGGAAACCCATCTGTAAGCCAGCTGATAGCTGTAAAGTGGTTCACTTATGTGTCATTGCTGGTCGTACACATGGTCCATTCACGTGCCATTCATGTTCTACCGCTGGTGGGCTAATTAGGTTTATCGCATGGGTGCATCTTCAGGCCCAGCAATGGTGCTGGGTGTATTCCATCAGTTGGCCAACTGTTTTCCAGCAATGAATGCCAGCTGTAGTACACTGATGGGACGTAGGCATTCTTACACATGAATAAGGCCATGTTTTATTGAATCATACACTGCGCTTTATATTTCTTCCTGTAAGGAAAATAATCTTCTCTGAGCCAGATGTGTTTCCTGGAGGGTGGAGTGCTTAAGACGTCAGCCACAAAACAGAGAAGTGTCGTTGTCATTTTCTGGCCGTAGTAATAGAGTGACGTGGCTGTCATAGCACGGAATTGGCCTGTTTTCGAATATAGAGCCTCTATAGGTCACGGCATCCCCGAACCCCACGTGGCACATCTACCAGGTGCGTCATTTGCCGTTGTTGAGGTTCCTAGCTCCTCAAGAAGGAGTATCTGCTTAGAGACAAGCAGTTTGCGGTGCAAATCAGAGCTGGGTGTCCTTTGGGAGGGGGGTACACACGTTTCCCTCAGGTCGTTGGGACCAAAAATACCTCTTTTATCTGTGGAAAAGAGATTAACTGTAATGGTTATCTTTGGCTCTGGAGGACTGGTGTGTTCTACCCTGGTGGTATACCCTGCGCTTGTTGCTTAGCTTAGAAGCTATAAACCACCACAAGTGCCATAAAATGTGTGCCATGGGACTGACTTCATATCCGGAAAGCTGAAGTTCCCTCTGACAGCCCGGTCACCACTCGTGGCGATGGTTAACTCCGTACTCTGAAGGTGACCTGGAGGGGACACCTCCCCCTTATTCCAACGCAGGGTCTAGGCAGTGAGCGGCAGAACAGCTCCGGTACGGCTTCGGATATGTCTCGGCTGTGGTTTGTGGCCCAACAGGATAAAGAGTTCACTTAGTTGCTAGAGTTCTCAGTGTAACGTGACAGGCGAGGGAAGGGGCCAGGAATCAGTGCACATTGAGATTTTGCTCCGTAGTCGACTTTCTGGTTAGTTGGACCATGCTCGCGGTGGTTGTGTGGATCCCGTCTTCTCATCTAATGGAAGGATTAGCACCATTTCAAGGTGATTTATTTTATTAAGTTTCTTAAAAAGTAATATACCTTCAACAATAATTCTTGTAGCAAAGACAGAAGTTATATGTTTGTTATTAGAGTCAAAGTTTTTGAAATTGCAGTATTAATATGATTATAACAAAATTAGGACTTCAGCGAAATATAAAATAACTCCGTTTGTTTATAATACATTTTCGTCTGGTAAACAAATAATTTAACTATAGTAACGTTATATATATATATATATATATATATATATATATAAATTATTTAGGAACTTTTTTTTGTGAGAAAACTAACTAAAAGTGAAGCGTATTTTGTGACTTTTTGCCTCTTATACACACACATATACTTCCCCTGCGTTCAATGTCCCTCCTTGGTTTCCACCCCCAGTGTGTCTTCTCAGACAAGAACATGCCCAGCTGTCGCTCCAAGTGTACGTCCATCGGCCGCTTGCTCAGGTCTCGGTTATGTAGAGATGCTCCTTAAAATACGGACCCCTCTTTTCGAAGGAGGGTAGTAAATGTACGTATGTTCGTATTCTTTAGATTACAAGCAGAACAATACATCAACAGAAGTTTTTTTCTGTGTCGTATGTCGCGGGATTCTATGCAGAAGGCGGCCAAGGGGCAGGGACGATTTATCTGTGCTAGCTGAAACTCGGGTTGCGTGTTCTTCCCCGCGTGGCGCGTGAACAGACGAGGTCGTGACAGGACGGAAAGTGTCGCGCGATCGCAAGAGGCAAAGGTCACGGGTCCTCCCCACCCCCTCCCCCAGGAAGTCTCGGAGATGCGACACACATCCCCGCCGCACGCTCCAGAAGGGATGCTGGAGAAAGCACTTTCACTCGCACGGGATGTAGGACGACCTCCCTCTTCTTGATGAAAGTAGTGGGATGGGTACGAGGGAAGGGGTGTCGTCTTGAGGGGTGTGAGGGGAGGAAGGCGTGGCGTGCGGCGAGTGTCGGTCGAGACCCTCCCGCGGCGGCAGTCGTCCACACAGCGGGCGCCATGACAGCCGACGGTGCGACGACCAGGTAGCCCCCCTCAGTGCCGACAAGCCAATCTCTCGCCCACACCAGGATTGTCCGCGGGGCTCCAAGTCTTTCACGTCAAGGTGAGTCCGTATACGTCAAGACTGTTGCGCCAGCCTTGCGCGTGGTTCTCACTCTGGAGAACTCGACGCCCGACTAAGGAATTAACTTTTTAAGGTGGGCCTATTTTGCGCGTTCGTGGCTTAGAAGTGCGGAACTCTAAGGGCGACATAGAACGGTGTCTGGTTCAGCTGTCAACGTCTCAGTAAAGATAATTTTACGACCAAGCCCGTCCCTGGGGAGGTTAATTTGAGCAATTTTCACTCTTCCAGAACACACACGAAAAATTGAAACGGAGGTACCTACCCCGTTTACTAACAGAGACTGAAGCGCATGTAGTGAAGTATTTTACCTCTGAGAAATTCTAAAATATGTGTTTGCGTGTATTTAATTCCTCCGCAAGTAATTAATGTTCTTGTACGTAAATTTTGCTTGAAACGTAGGAAGTATATGACCATGTTTCCACAAGTATTTTGGAGGTAAATAATTAATTAATATTTTTTTAATTCAACAAAATTAGAAGAATATATCAGTGATATTAAACTTCTTGACACAAAAAAATTACATAGAGACATGGTGGCTACAATTTTCTGTATTGACATAAAGGCGTCGCAGCTTAGAATTTTGAGTAATCAGAATTCAACGATCGTCATCAAGGTCTGACAGTAAAGACAATAAGGGCGATTCTTGCTTACTCACAACTTGCCGTTCGCCTTTAAGGGAAAGCCACCCAACTGGCGTCAGTCTTCCTGTGGAGGAATGCTCTTAGGTTTCTCTATGGTAAAATCTTTTTTATTGTGTATGTAACGGAGAAAAAGACTTTGACTGTGGGTTAAAATTTTTGTATCAGAAGCACGCCTTCTAAAGAACTTATCAAGGAGTTTTAATCAGGAATAACGCTTCTCGACCAACCTAACGGTAGACCTTAAACGTTACCTTCATTCGTGTTTTTACTAATGTTCGAAAAATAAAATACACCTCACTGAGAGAATTGAATGGAAAACGGCGGTCTCTCCTTTGCTTCGGCGCGTTAATAGAAAGAGGTGGTTATAAACGGCGGAAGCGAGTTTGAAATACAAGGTTAGATTAATCACCGCCAGAACACGCACACACGCACGACTTGTCTAATGCGGGTCCATGAATAAGCAAGAATAACTCCGCTATAGAAATCTGGCACGCTCTTTCAACATCTTAAGTGTAACTAGCATCTCGGTATTTTTTTTAAACAGCTGTACCGATCAAAGTGGTGCAGCGGTAACACGTGTTAGTTGAGGTTGTTCGTGGAATAAAATGATAATTTTATATACTTTCTTAAAAAGTGTTAATTTTCTAGACGACACTTTTGAGTGCAATGCCCTCTTGCGAAACAATTTTAGCTCTCGTTGTTTTCTCATACAGCATGCGACGTCAAAGTCAAAATTTGCTTGTTACGCTGCCATGCAAATAGAGAAAATCAATTGACTTAATTAAGTGACAGAATTCACATTGAAATAACGTTCAATTGACCATACAACACAACATAAAAAAAACGTTCCCGTTATTAATTTTTTTTTTGTATTTACAAAAAATTTCTGAATATGTAACATTTTTCTGTACTTTTGTGATTTTTTAAAATTCAAAACAGTATGTTGAGTTTTAAAATGTTTTATTACGTAGCTCATAGGACGTCAGTTAAACGTGAATTATTATATTTAGTTAACTCAATTAGTTTTCGCTATTTTCATGACAGCGTAACATGAAAATTTTGACTTTGATGCACCGTTATTTAAAAAAACTACAACAGCTAAAATTAGATTGTAAGATAAAATGTGCTCTTAAGTATCGTCTGCAAAACTAATCCGATTTCATAAAAATAATAAAAATATATGATTTTATCCCACTTGAACACTCGTCAGAGCTTCATGTGTAGGGGATGAGGTACAGGATACTCAGGCAACTATCGCCCTTAATGCTTTCATACATCTGTGTCTATAACGTAAAGAATATTTCTAAGGAAGTAATGTAAGGCCCACAGCCTGGGGTTCTGAATTCCGTGTCAGTTTGTTGTATACTGGAAGATTAAAAAAATAGGGGCAAAGCGCAGGAAATGATCCATGAGAAGATGAGGAGCGGGTCCGGAAACGCATGGATTTCCCGCTAGAGGGCGTGTTCATCATGACTGTGGCGCGCTCACGTAACGGTAACAGAGGCGTTCACGATACCTGCTGTTAGCGACGCACCCATGGGTGGAGGGGCGTTAGTGTAGAGCAACCTTTTGGGACGGTGGCGCGATGTTCCAATCAGGAACAGGTCAACACGGACTTCACATACGGACAGGCGACTGCCATGGGCAGGAGGCAACACGGCTGGACTGGCAAAAATATCCTTGCCGACAGCAAACACTTAACAAAATCACTGCAACAGTGGCTACTCTGAACACTTTATCGAACAGTGAACTCATACCAGCAGTCGTCCAGGTCTTGGTACCGCACAGAAATTATGAATTGACATTACCAGACAAATTCTCATTTGTAATATTTTTTCGCTATATCATCTTCTCAAGGATCAGCTTATATTCACTCCAGTCCCTTCCTTAAACTTTCACGGGACTGAGCGGAATGCGTTTGAATAATACCAACTATTCCTTTCATGCCCAGATCAAGGTTAGATAGCATTGATCCTCGCTGCAACTTGGCAGTTCATTTATAATAATAATAACTATTGTTATCATTATTATTATAATAAATATTGCAACGAGGCTTAGTCTTTGGTCAATTTTACTACTGTTTTTTTTCGCGTCTGCAGTCATCGGCTCAAAATTATTACTTATTTATTTTCGGCTGTTTCCCGCTAAAAGATCTCGGACAGTAAAATTAGGCAATCCATATGTTCTTGAAAACAGTTTTTTTTATCTAACCTTGATTGCGACCTTCCGGGAAGTATTGAATATTCACAGTGTCAGGGCTAAGGTTCCCTCAAGATGCGTTAAAACCGTCCATTGTGGTCGATAAGTTTTTTCGAGTAACACACGAGTCTGATAATTTTTCGTGCGCATCATTTTGAACCGATTACAGCAACTTTCTCTCTTCTTTTCGGCGTTGCTTAGTTCAAGTGGTAGGTTTATTCAGTCTAAATAAGAATTAGTGATAATTCACTCATAGTATAGTGGTTTTCATTAATTCTGTATTAATTTTTCAACGAATTGAATAAGTGGATAGCCACTTGAAAACCAGTGAATATTCACAAATTTAAATTCATAGTGTCAACTTTCCAAAAGTGAATTAGTTAATATTTATTGATTTTCCAGTAGTTTTTCACTGGTTTAATAAGTTTAAACTATTCCATCTAAAATCCATGAATATTACTAGAATATAAGTGAATATTCACTAATTCAGATTTAGAGTGTTAATTACCATACAGTTTTCTTTCACGACGAGGGAGATTTTTTTCTAAATTATGTAGTCATGTGATCAAAACATCAGTCTCTTTAATATAGGGATGGGGAGAGAACCGCTAAGGTACATCAATCAGACTAATTGTCTCCCACTACCACAATCCGGGCTCGATTCCCGTTGGCGTGCTCCAGATTGTCGTATGTAGGAAACAAGGCGGATGTTGCCACTGGCCGACGGATATTCTCGAGGCACTTACATTTCCGCCATGCTTGTATTCCATTACTGCTTCAAACGTTCATTATATCATCTTCACCAACTCTCTGTCCTCGCCTGGCGAATGATAGGCATTGTAGTGTGTTACACGTGTTCTTCATTTTTCTCGATAAACTACTTAAAGGGGATCAGTACCCGCCACATTGGAATAACAGAATTTCTGCATTTCATTTGGCCTACAAATTATCTATAATGTTTTATGATTCGACAAGGCAGGGGGAATAGTTTCGTACATTGTATAAGGTTGGCATTACTTAAATATGCCTGTGATCATCCATTGAAAAAAATGACTTTCTTCTTCCGGATGGTTACTAGTCAAAAACTAATAAAAATAGTAAGTAGTGAAGGTGTGACTGTTGGATAACGCTTGAGAAGGTAATATCTGTGCCAGGTGAGACGAGAAATTCTGATAAATCTCATTATACGGAACTTACAGTGATAATTGAAGAATACGAAGATTGCAGGTACCGATGCCGCTTAAGGATGCTGCCTATCCGCGCGTAAGAGGCTCAAAAGCGACGGAGCTGTAAGGTTGACCTTGAAGCGCGCATCAAATGCCGCGTTGCCTCAACGAGCCAAGCGCTGAAGTAGCATGCAATCTTCCCGCCGAACGGTTTTTACTATGGGACTTTGAGCGGTGACCATATAATTATATTGGTGTAAAGTCTGCAACTAAGTTCAGTGCAGGTCGCAATCTGAGTTTCACATATATCCGGTTAGTACATTTTGAAGCGCGGAAGTCTGAAAAGGACGTTTTTAGTCATGTTAAAGGGGTTTTCATGAGCGTGGCGTTTTAACAGTGAGGTTCCGACCTTGTCTGAAGTGTATTTTCTTTTCATATGTTGGCACAATGGGTACACGTGGAATATTTTCGTAGAAAAAACCTGTTTACTAACACGCTGCAACGCATTTGAAACGTGGGGTAGGCGGCCGCCGGTAGTCTCCTGCCCAGGCTGCCGAGCGGTGTGAAGAGCTTCGGTCGTAACCAGATTATTCGAAAAATTCTCAACGTTACATGAGATATGTCTGACTAGCAATAACATTCAAATGACGTTGTACGTGCGTATACGCATTTCTGGATAATCACTATTCATTAAAGCATATTTTCTAGCGGCCGAAAGCAGCAAAAAGTGGGTGTTTTTGCAGTCCTTTTTAGGTATGAAAATCCTAGCGTAGAATTTTTCAAAAGGTACAGGCGTATAAAATATAACAGCAACTTTAATATTACGTCATAAAATGCCAGGGTCACGTGTCGGCGAGAAGACTATACGCCAGTCAGTGACTTGTGCCTGGAGCCTTAGAGGAAGGCATGACGCGCGTGCTGTATCGTTTCCTGACCGCTGCCGCACTTCTACGTCTCGAACTCGCAAAATGCCTTCAACCCAGACGGTCACCTTAAATGTGTTCCCTACGTGTTTGTCTATTACAGTAATACACATCAAACAACGTTACTTGTTTTTAGAATCACGGCACACCTATTAAAAACATGTTTCTGGGGCCTCTCGAAATGGCTAAAAACATACATTTCAGACTACTGTGTCTTTATAAATTCCGAATCTGATACATAAAACGGAAATAAAGTAACGTCCGTTTAACTTTACGCTATACTATCCACAAATAAAATTCAAGAAACTCCTCTCAAGGCCCATACGAAATTTTATATTCTGTGCATAAATGCGATAATATTATGTTCAACATAGGTTCCATGGTTTCCAATATAACTTCCTTTTTTTATCGCATCCGATACCTAATAAATTCACCAGGTCAAGGCTTATCTTAAGAGCCGATCGAATATTTCAATTTCAATAAGGTTTCATTATCAGATTGCTACTGTGGCTGGTGATGAATTAGATATTCGAATTTTACGCTTCAGATGGCATGATTGCTGGTTTATACAGTAAGCAATTTCTAAATAAATATTTGGTGAAAACAATATAATCTCTCGTTCTAAATTAATGATATAATCTCTGACTTGTCGTATTTACAGTAATGCTAACGTCAGAAAGAGTAAGAATAGTTCTATGTAATTAGCGTTTCATTACAACAATTCCGTTTTGAGTTTTTTTTTTTTTTTTTTTTTCAGTGAACTAGGTTCTTTCTAATTTAAAGTACACGGAGTTAGTACAGATTAAAATAAACTCATTATTGATTTGAGTAGTTGCTTCGTGTCGACTGAACAATCTGTACATATTGTTGGTTCTGCACAGTACATGGCAAAGGTAGCTCGTACAAGTGGTTACAAGCTACAAAACTCGCTCTTAGAAGAAACAAGCAGAGAATTTTTAGAAGTGCTCATCTACCGTCGAACCACTCTATAACTAGAATTCTCTCTGAGCAACGCGGCAAGAAGTAAATTGCATCTCCCATCATCGAGATACTATACACAAACGAGCTCCGTGCCTTGTTATACAATAGTTACTTGGATTGCGACTGTACAGGATGCTCTTTGGAAGGCGTGTACAAATTTAGCAACAGAATACAGTCTCTTACCCTGTGGCAAGGAAGTGAGATGATGCTACGTGTTCATGTGAAAGGAAATTGTACTATCGGATTGCTAGGGGTAATCATAGGGAACCATATGTGACGACCCGGCACTTAAAAACTTTTAAGATCTAAGTCATTCTTTTGTAACAGTAAGCCATTATGCGCTTAAGAGTTCGGTTTTCTGTCTCTCATCCGTAATAATAACATTTAAGAAAATTACTTCCTAGTTTATTATATTTTTTTCTTCAATCCGCTTTGCAATTTTTTTATTAATGCGCTATTTTAAGCTTTTTGGTTTTGGCTGAAATTCTGTAGATAGTTTAAGGCGGTGAACATAGAAATTATAACATAAGACTCGAAATTGTGCCGTATCCCTCAATGCCATTGTTATAATAATTACGTGGATTTTCCAATGTGTGTCGAAATCATAAGGCAATATTTTTATAACACGTGTTACAATTTTGATTTTCAAATAGTTTTAACCCAGCAGGTGTCTCATTCGCTTGATTTACTAAACGTTATTCTGGTTCTAAGAAAATCTGATATTTAACAGGGAAGGAATCTAATGACCCTACCGTGTTTTGAGGGATTTATTGTCTTTATTATTATGGCACTGAGCTGGCGCAATGTCTGATTCTGGTTCAGTGAACAGCTACAGGACTTAATACAAACAGATTACTGCTGTTTCAACTTCGCCGTGCCAGGTGTTCCAAAACGTCGGGATGAGAAACAACAGTAACGCGGCTACAACACAGAAGCCTAGATCTCATAGACAGAGGCATACAAATATCGCTTCTTATTTGGATACAGGCTAGAATTCACTGGTCTGTACTCCCTGTACTACATGTTGCAAGAAACTAGAATGTTTTAAACAAAAGTTATTCGCGATATACAGTCATCTCTAATCATTGGTATGGTCCTGAAAAATTCTTGTTTTTTTTTTTACAGGGTTAAATACAAACAACTTTAAGTTCATGTCGCTTTCGCAATTGGTCCTTGACACACCAGACACCTCCTAGAGGGTCCTGGGTCAATAACAGAGAAGCAGCTACACGAATGCACAGTTCTGTAGTGTTACCGTGTCAGCAGGCATCCGATGAGCAACTGCTGTATGTATGAGTAAACAAATATTCTTGCAGCTTAGTTTACAAGTCAATGAACACGCGGACTCTTCTGGTCTTTAACAATTGGCTGGAAAAGTTGCTCAGGCGTGCATCACAACTACTGGCCGACAGCAGAAGTCAGATGAGCACACAGTTACTTGGAGTCTAAGCTGCCGTCAGATGATAACGTGGGATTTGCAGTCCTTTACTCACGGACAACTGCCACGAAAGTCAGCGGATCTTATTCTTACCTACATATTTTCACTTACGTTACCATTAACTCAGACTTGTTCACATTCTTTGGTAGATGAGCCGTCTTGCCCGCACGCGTCAGCCTCCTTGTCATGATGATCACAAGTGGCCCAAGCTCCGACTGCTGTTTCTTCGACCAATATTTTTTTGTTTGAGTGCTCCTCATTACGCGCGAGTGGTTCCCATAGCTTTCTCTCCTTGAGCGCTGCCCACAGCGTGCCTGTGTTCGTACAGTCATCTACTAATGGAGCCGCCAGCTCGCGACGTTCTCAAGAAAGTGAGTCGGGAAAGGAACACAAACTTGTTTCACCAGCCTTGCTGAGTGTGTCGCCTCACATATTTTAAGTAACGTCTTCACAAACAATATTTTCTACCTAAAATTTTGGTAAAAATCGTATAAGCGGTAGTAAACTGATTTAACGGATTGGCTGAAGAGATATTACTCGGCACTTAAACGACGCTACCTGCCTCCGGGCTGTAGCGTGAGCAAGGCGAGGGATTTTAATTTTAAATTATATTAAGTAGACTTGTGTACCTTCCGAACCTACACATATGCAACCACTGACTTTTTGTTCACCTCAGTATGTCCAGCATTGATGTAGGATTTTATTATGTGGATTTTATATTTCCCTCAAAACTCTGAGCAAATAAGTGCTTTTATGCCCAAAAACACTCGAAAACTTGAGATATTTAGCTCTGGCGAGGGGTGACATGATGTATGGAGCAGCGCCGGAATGAAGGGTCTGGGGAACCTAGAGTTCCCCGAAAAAAAAAAACCCCGCCGACCAACGTCATTATCCGGTACGATTCCCACATGCGAAAATCCGAGGACCGACCCCGTCAGGAATCGATTCCAGATCGACTTGGTGGGAGGCGAATGGTCTGACCAGGTCGTGTGCAGAACTAAGACTTGGCGAAGGTCGACCACGATGGTTTCTTGCATGCCAGTGACGACCACCTCGTCAGCCGAACAGCCGCCGAGCCGCGGAATGCCGCGTGAAAGTGCGGAGCTTGCCAGAGGGGTGGGGGGATGATTGTCCGGCGGATGCAAAACACGTGACCGCGGGTCGAGTCCGCGGCAAAACATCACAACAGATCTGAGCGGCAACGAAGACCAAACTTCGAGGCCGGCCACAAAGTTTCGCGCCTCGCCGAGCACAGATCCTCCCGCTATACAGAGTAAGACGGGGTCGAGTGCATTAAGGTGACTGCCTAGGCGTGGAAGTATTTTGCGCGTTCGAGGCCTAGACGTGCGGAAGCGACAAGGACGACACAGTACGCGCATCACTCTTTACTTCCTAACCTCTAGACCCAAATCACTTAATTGGCGTGCAAACCTTCTCGTCGACAACTTGCCTGTATAAAACTTTCAGAGGTGATCCTATCATTTTACGACGTAATATTAAATATGATTATGTAATGTACACGCCTATACCTTTGAAAATTTTCTGCGCCAAGATATTTCTATCTTAAAAAGACCACAAAACGCCCTGTTCGCCATTTTTGGCAGGGTAAAAATAAATTAGAGAGATAAATGGAGGGCCTGACGTGGATATAGGGCCTACATACGTGGAACGTTCTTTGAATGCTATTCCTAGGTAGACGTAACTTACGCACGCCAAGAAGTTTTCAAATAATCTTGTAACGGCCGAATTGCAGGGCCCGTTAATTATCATTGATTATGAAGCTGCTGATACACAACCATAAAGGACAGTGTTTGTATATTTCAATAGGTTGATTTTGCAAGTTTTTTTTTTTTTTTTTAATTTTATATGCATCTTGAGTCTTGAAGGGACTACAACTTTTTGGCAACCGCACAATGGTTTCGGTTTTCACAAGGAAACTGTGAGTACGAAATATTTCGGCTTTCTGAATTGCCATTTATATCCGCGGTTAACCTGGAGCTAAGTATCTAGAAAGCCACAATTTAAAAATATATTTATATAATAGTGTTTGAAAGCTAAATTCCATATACAGCCCGACATACCGAAAAATTATTATTACATTAAGTAAATTGTGTGTTGCATTCAAGGCGTTAAGGGCGCGGTTCACCTCAGGTTTCAACATCTTTTTTATTTTCATATTTGTGCCAGATATATATATATATTTTTTTTTTTCGTATTTTAGACATAAATTGTGATTAAATATTCCTCTTAGGGCATTTGTGTATCTTTCATACTTGATGCGTAATGAGTCGTAAACTTCAAAATTTGCATTTGACGGTTTTATGTACGCCACTATTACCAACTGACATACCAAACCGAAAAAATTAACAGTGTTTAACAATGTTGTAGGCTATGATTTGAAATTCATAAAAATAAAAAATTAAAATATTTTTGTATTTAATAAAAAATGCTGAATTTTTAAATGAAAATTTAAAATGTCAGCAATTTTTAAAAAATACGACAATATAAAGTTTTGTTCTTATATGTGTCAAATCACAGCCTACAACATTGTTAGGCACTGAATTTTTTCGGTTTGGTATGTCAGTTGGTTTTAGTGGCGTACATAAAACCGTCAAGTGCAAATTTTGACGTTTACGACTCATTACGCAATAACTATGAGAGATACAAAAATTTACTTAGAGAAAGATTTAATCACAATTTTCGTATAAAATAAGAAAAAAATATCTGGTATAAATATAAAAATAAAAAAAGACGTTGAAATCTGAGGTGAATTGCGCCCTTAAGTGGCACGTAGTGCAGACACAATTTATTTATGAAATGTTATTTTTTAGGATCAAATATGGACGTTGAGTTTGCGTAAACCAGCAAGTATGTGTATGTATGTGGGGTTTATGAGTATGTGTGCAGACCCATACACGTTTGTTTCGCTGGCTGTTTCAAAAGGGGAGCAATATTTGAAAACACTTTAGTGAATTTGTGCTAATTTCACCTTTCTTTTATTGAATATAACAGGAAATTTAATTTTGCAGTTTCACATGAACAAAATCTAGTAACCTAGGAAGTTCGAGAATGAATAATTTTTCGACTGCAAATAGCAAACACGATTCTATGATATAATTGTCTTGATATGACAATGTCCAAATCTCTATGCAGGTCTACTGTACATTACGTACATATTTTCAGGACGTGTTTATTTTCTCACAGCGTTTCTATTGATTTGCTGTGTCCATAACACTAAAGAAAAATTTTAAATACTATTCTAACATATCACAATTTTGCATATCGATTTTAGAAATATTATCGAATGCATATTATGTAAGTAAAACGTTTTTTCCTGCTAGTTATTTTCGGCTGCATCGTTGGCTAATGCCTAATAAAACACAATGAAAGGAGCTGAACAACTTCACACAAAACGTAAGGGCACTTTAAAATTGTTAAGTTGACCTATAATAACGCGTTTAACCGCTTACACAAATTATTCTACCGATTGTTAGAAGTCCCTTTCACCACATCGTATTTACAACACACGAGGAATCAGCTGAATCTGTCATAGGCAAAATATACAACACTTGTTTTCGCAAGAAAAATGGATATATTCTTTAAACAGTTTAGCCAACTGATCTCCACCGTTGTAGCAAAATTTCTGGTGGAACTTCCTTTGAAGAAATACTTTGCGCTGAAGGAAATTATAATATCTGATGCAAACATTGTAGTGCATAATCGCTCGAGCGCAGTTAAAGGCTATCTCTGAGGCAAAAGGACAGCAAATTGTTTCGTTAAACAACTTTGCGTTGGTCATGGTATATAATAAGCCCGCTGGACAATGCTGTACGACATTCGTACAGTAACAAACTTTGAACTTTTTTTTTTACATAGTTGAGACTTCAGTTCACGCAGTCGCTATAGGGCATCCGCCTCCCACGAAGGCAATCCAGGTTCGAATTCGGATGGCAAAGCCGGATTGTCGTGTGTGGATATCGTGCTGGACTATGTCGTTGATTGATGGGGTTTCTCGAGAATCTCCCTTTAACCCCGTGCCTTCACTCCGGAGCTGTTTCATAATCTATTCTTACCAACCCTCACCAGCGCTGAAAAACCTCGCAAAGTCGATTACATTAGTTTCATGTTCATTCAACACCAACATCTTTTTATCTTTTACCGCATTTTCACCAACACACTTTCATGTCTTCTATCAGTTTGTTTGTGTGCTTGGTACAAATTTTATCAATCGATTTCGAACTGACTTTCCGATGAAGTAAAGACTTGAAACTTTTAAACGTAGTTCAGAATTGGTTGACAAATCAATATTAACTCACTTTTTTGTCCGTCTGTTTGTTTGCCTGCTCAGTATTAATTTAACTTGTTAAAAATCGATTGCAAAATTTCACACACACAAGGCTTAAAAACATAAAACAACTATTTAAATTTAATAAATGAATTCAGTATACCAAGTTTATACAACGAACTATAAAGTTTAAAATAATTTTTCCTTTGAAAATACTTGTAAGATTTAAACTAACAACGTGGGGCGCAGCAACAGATAATAGTAACGAGTGTAGGGAGTAGCTGTCGTTGAGAAATCTCACACATCAGTTCATATAATTAGCAGTGCAATAAAACTGTTGATGACTTGCGTGAACTATTCATGTATCAGTTATATATCGCATGCGCTCCACGTTTCAACAACGTGGCCCAATTTTTCATTATTTAAATAATTATAGTTATGCCCGCTAATGACGTAGTGAGCTACTGTTGAGTGTCACGAAGCTGAAAAATCACGTAGGCGCGTCGGAATTACAAATGTCTTTCAATGTCGCGTCACTCGTCTCCTGACGATACGTTGACAGGCCATTCAAATATCATAACGGTACTGAGAATGGCGGAGCGAATGGGAAATTCGTGTACACGCCGCCGGCAAGGAGAAAATCAAGCAAGTATTTGTTCGGGTGAATGGTGTTTGGGGGTCACCTCCACAACGGGGTCACGTCTCATTAATGGCGTTGAGGTTTTTTTTTATCGCGTACATACTAGTTCGTTGCTTGGTCATATTATGACTTGCGATTATATATGTTACGATATTAAGGAGTATGGAAAGGTACGACGTCGAGTGGACGACTCGAATACTCATCGTCAATCAAATATGAACTACTCATAAAATTCGATGAGATTTTTTGCCAAGTAGATATTTTATGAGCGAATGTTGATATATATATATATATGTGTGTGTGTGTGTATATATATATATATATATATATATATATATATATATATATAATATATATATATATATATATATATATATATATATATATATATATATATATATATATATATATATAGCACTATGCGGTAGTAATGCGGTAGTTGCTTTACTTTCGAGTAAAAAATTAATAACTGTTTTTAGAAAAATAACTGTTTGAAACTACAAAATCTACGAAAATGGATAACTGCCATTTTTGTAATTTTTAACCTCTCGCGCAGAGATTTTTGGATAGTAAAATTATTTTCAAATCAAAACGCAAGTATTTTTGAAATCCGGTTATTATAGAGGCCTAGATCATATCTTATTAAAATTATAAAAATTACGGTTTTACATTTTCATAGATTTTGTGGTTTCAAGCCATTATTTTTCTAAAAATAGTTTTTAATTTTTTACTAGAAAGTAAAGCATACTACCTCATAGTGCTATATCAATAAATATCCGCTGATACAATATCTACTCAGTAAAATAATATCATGGCATTTTGATGAGTAGTTCAAATTTTATTGACGACTGTATCCCAGTCGTCCGCTCGACATATCTTTCAATGCCCCTTAACAGTCTGCTGTTACTGGTTTCGAGCACTGAATGATAAGTATTGCTGTCGTTACCATACTTCTGTTAAAATAGGAACAACAATCTAATTTGGCTGTCGGTATTATCTGGGTCGTTCCTATAACAGTTTGTTCTGTATGATTAACAATTTGTTGTGTATGGTTAACAATATCTTCTGTAAAAGGAGCAAAAAAGCTCTTTCTTTTACCGAACATATTGTTACATCTACAGAACAGACTGTTGTACAAAAAATGCAGATAGTCCCAATAATCAAACTGAACTGTTGTTCCTATTTTAACAGAAGTATGGTACCTACAACATACTTTTCTTTCAATGCATGTCCAACAAAACGGTAGTTATAAACATTTCGACATAATGAACTTAAGAAATTACGTTGTTTAAAAATAGAAAAGAAATTCTGTACACTGTTCGAGAAACTAACGCATGCATGTGCCACATAATATTTTGGCGTATAGGGGCGTTCCCGTTTATCATCACCATGTTTTTATTTTTATATTTTTACCAGATTTTTTTTTTAATTTAGACACGACATGTGACTAAATTTTGCTCTTATAATTTTTTTTATCTCGCATAGTTTTCGCGTAAGGGCTCGCAAAGTCAACATTTGCATCGTACAGTTTTACGGACGATACTAAAACCAACTCACTTACCAAACTGAAAAAATTCAAAGTAATTACAATGTTGTAGGCTACAAGTTCACCTATGTTATACCACAAAATAAAATATTTTTGTATTTTTAAAAAAATTAATACATTTTTAAAACTTTTATTTAAAATTTCAAAATTTTTATTTAAATACAAATAATTGTTATCTTTATTTTTATGTGCGAGAAATTGTAGCCTGTGACATATTCATCCACTCTGAATTTTTTCAGTTTGGCATGTCAGTTGGCTTTAGTGTCGTCCTTAAAACGGTAACATGCAAATTTTGGTTTTTAATGAGCCATTACGCGAAAACAATGAGAGAAAAAACATTTCTCGAGAGTAAAATTTAGTCACACTTTGTGTCTAAAATAAGAAAACAATATCTGGTACAAATATAAAAATAAAAACGTGGTGATGAAAATTGCTGTGGACCGTGCCCTTAAAATTCTTGGCTCAATATATCCTGACTTTAGGTGTCCTTGATATTCGGCATCACTCCAGGGGAATACTGGGATGATTATCGCGTCATGTCGTAGTCGCTTTCATGACTGTTCCTGGATATTTTACTAACTGGCTCAGTTTCTTATAACCCTGCTTACGGATACCACTTGCCTGCAGCTGTTTCGCACGTTGGAGGCTCAGAAGCGAAGGAAAAATAGGGCGACTCTGATGCGCGCAACTAGTGACCTGCTTATTTGACCCACAAGGTGCTGGAATGGCGCGCAAGATTTTTTGCCGTGCCACCGGGTATATTAAATTTAAGGCCGTGATCCATCATTTAGACTAATTTCACGGTAGTATTTTTTGTATGCCTAAACGATAGCAGCTACCGAAAAAATTGTTTCACAGTTTCGTTAATTTTTTTACTGTTTAGTCTAATTTTTTCTAGACTAAAATTACACGGATTTGGCTAATTAGTTCATTATTGGGAATTTACTTGACTGCATAATTAGCTGAAACCATTGTGTATTTTGTCTCGAGAAAAAATCTTTAACATAATAGACAATGTTTTTAACAAAATTGCGCAAAAGTTTCTCGATTTCTGCTCTTGTTTAAGATTTAAAAGAAATTATTGTAAAAGTATTAGAAATGGTGGACCATGGCCTTGGAGGGCCACGGTTAGCACAGTGGTTAGAGCACTCGCCTCCCACCAAGACGATCCAGATTCGATTCCCGGCAGAGTCGGTCCCCGTTGCTTCTCATGTGGGAATAATGCCAAATGATGCAACTCGCCGACGGATTTTCTCGTAGTTCTTATTTCTCCCTCCCTTCTCATTTCGGCGTCTCGCCATAGTAGGGCCATATTTCTTGTTGGTTTTTTCAGCTATGTTGGAGGGCTCGGAAACTGTGTTTTTAATGCGCGTTATATTTTGAAAGTACCCAACAACCCTCCTTTTATAGTATGTGTTTTATTTTAGGAGGAACATTTTATTTAATTATATTTAGTAGTTTGATAAAATAATTAACATTTTATAACACTGACACGTGGTTCAACAATAAGTTACGCAGACATCTTAATGTCATGTTCACATACTGTAAGGGTGGTCAAGTGTTATAAAATCATAATTTTATTTTTTCATTAAGCTGTGTTACTTCGAGAGACGGTACTTGTGAGTTCAGTTTCCTCTCACAAAATAAGTTTGGCTCGCATAGTTTTCTCATAAATGTGGATCAAAGTTAGAATTTGCATGTTACGCTGCCATGTAAAAAGTGAAAACCAAGTGACTTAATCAAATTAAATAATTCACAGTGAAATAACATGGCACGGGCCACGTAACCTAACATTTATAAACGCACAACGTAATATTTTAAGTCTTTATAAAAAAACGCTCATGTACAGTGAAAAAGTGGCAAATCCAGCAATTTTTTAAAATACAAAAATTGTTCTCTGTGAGTTTTCCAATGTTTGGTTACGTAGCACATGGAACATTATTTCACTTTGAATTATTTCGTTTAAGTATGTTAACTGGTTTTCACTACCTATATTCATGGCAGCGTGACATGGAAATTTTGACTTTGACGCACCGTTGTAAGAAATCTATTTTTTTTCTGTAGGAGGAAACTGTACCCGTACATATCGTCCACAAAACTAATGCTATTTCTTAAAAATATAGAATTTTTGTATTAAACTCACTTGATCACCCATAAGGACCAGATCCTACAGGCTTCGCCCAGGCGGTAACATCACTATTACGAACAATGCTCTCGCCCTAATATGCAACTCTGACTAAGCATTAATCGGTATTTACCCCTTTAATTATTACGTACTCGCATCACACGTAGTAATTCTACTGTATGTTAAGAAGCTCAATATTATAAGTTTATCAAGAGGTAATTTCAAACGCTAGTTGCGTTGGTGTCGGCAGTGGGTCAAATGTATACTTATAGAGGTGTTCGCTGTTCGCTAATGCTCGGTTTTGCGTCAGCATAAGTTTGGCCCCTGACCGATGCTAGCGTAACTAGCGCAAGAAAATTTACCTGGCCAAACTCGTCCATAACAAATTCGACTATCTTCTTAACCTGAACATTATTAACTTTAAACCATTGGTTAAAGTCTCCCTCAGTTATTAAGTCTAGAATTTTCACACTTCACTGCCGAGAAACATCCCTTTGTGCGTAGCGCTAAATACACGTGTAGGGTTGCCACTACAATGTTTACGACCGCATTTCTAGCAAAAGAACTGTCGAAATACAATCTTTGCAACTGAGATGCAGAATACTTGGGCAACTATAGTACCACGGGATGTACTTACGAGAATATTCATGAGATGTTTAGGAGAGGAAAACCAAACACACGTAATATTTCACCGGCAACAGTAAAATTAGAGGATCTGTATAATTTCATATTCATAACTACCATACGTGCAACAAAACTTCCTGTGAAAACGTCCCAGATTTTCCCAGTTTTTTATCTGTTCTTATAAACGTGTTAAAATTGTTCAATATTAAGCAGTAAATTTTTTATCGTAATAATTATGCACATGTTATTTTTCGTATTTCTTTGTAACTACAAATATAAGTTTTTTTTATTTGAAATGAAAAAAAAAAGTATTACACTACCCTAAATATTGTGCTGTAAACTAAAATTAAATTTTTGTAAAATTTTTTTTATCCGGCCAAATTTAACTGTTAAGTTCCCTAAGTTGACGGCACTTGGTGGATTGTGTGATGTAGCCGCCTGTGAGTTAGGCAGCACCGCCACAACGCCGTGTGTTGCTGTGTTGCAGGACATCTCAGGCGCCGCGATGTCGGGGGTGCTGACATCAGTGGGCAACAGCGCTAGCAAGGTGTACGACTTCTACCTGTACACGCTGTCTCTGGCAGGTAAGGCAGCACGGTACACCGAGCCGCACGGCAGTTCAAGGCAATGATCAATCATTTACACTGCTTTAAAGGTAGTTATTTTTTAAAATCCCAAACGAGAGCAGGTTACAAAAAACTGTTGCACAGTTTTGTTAAAAACAGTGCATACTATGTTAACTATTATTTTCAAAATAAATCCACAATGCTTTAAGATAATTATGCAATTAATGAAATTCCCACTAAAGAACTAATTAACCAAATTTATATAATTATTATTTACAAAACATTAGACTACATAGTAAAAACTCAATTTACAAAACAGTGAACATTTTTTATATATCTACTCTCGTTTCGGAATAAAAAATTACTAGCGTTAAAGCAGTAGAATAGATGGATAGTAACCATAAGGGTATTCACGTGGGGAAAAATCATAATTTTATGTTTGTATGAAAAAGAGTTAGGTTTGCAGACGTTACTTGGGATTATGCTTTCCTATTACAAAGAAAAAAAAAATGCTCAGCCAGTTTCTGCGTAGTAAAATTTCAAAATCACAATTTGTACTGTTTTTCTTCATTCGCACGCGAAAGTCAAACAACGTAAAGAAACTAAATAATTAACACTGAAACTAAATACCACGGGCTACGGCTTGATGTATATAAAACCCATTACAGAATACATCAATATTGAAAAGAAATGACATATGTAATTGGTTCTACTTATAACAATTTTCTGAAACAAAAATATAGTTAATGGATATATATATATATATATATATATATATATATATATATATATATATATATATATATATATATATATATATATATGTGTGTGTGTGTGTGTGTGTATTTATTTAATACAATAATTTGACTAATTGCACGGTCGTCTATGGAATAAATTCACTCTAACATTATAATTGCGAAAGTATATTTGTTGGTTTGTCTTTCTTTCACGAAGAAACGTGGAAATGCAAATAAAATGGATCGACATGATATTTTGCACAGAGTTATATTGTGGACGGGAGAGTTGCATAGGCTTCTTTTATTCAGAAACCAATGCACGGTTAGGGAAGAGTGGGCAAGAAAGAAGGTGTAAGGATGCAGAACGGTACCAATCGTTATAGTGAAAACAAACTTAGGTGATATTCTGTGCATGCACCCGTGAAGGTTTCTACAAAAAAAAATGATTGGAGAGGGAATTCTAAACTGGGGTACAGGTGTAGAATGGAGTACCCAAAAAATATTTTTGTTTCAAAAAAATTAATTCATTAAATTGAAAACCCTGGAGAACGAAATCGCGTGCGGAGACGAGCCTTTATAGAGATAAGTAAATAAGCGTCTGAATAAGTATATTGAAAGGTTTATAATTTTGTTATATATACAGGATGGTCCTGAACTACAGGCACAAACGCAGGTAGGTGATTCCTTATGGAAAATAAAGTAGGACATATGTAGGACACTTTGTACCTAAGTGTAATATTGTGGGAGTAATGAGCCGCAGAATATCGAATTCGAAAACCGTATTTATTTTAAATATCGGAAACAGAATTATGTAAAACGACAATACTCTGAACATTGATTTGTGTTACAATAGTCTTCAAAACAACATCAAATGCTGGTTGATACCTTCAGCCATTACTAAAAAAACAGGGGTGGCCACCATCTAAGTGGACTAAACGTTTGTGTCACCGGGATAGTGGAACATTTGACGATGTTTTATTGAGTAATGCGAGCTTTGTAATAAAAATGGTCCTCTTATTGCAACTGTCTAGGGCTCATAGTTTTCGTGAAAAATGCACGCGAAGCTTTGGCTGAAGCGATAGAGTACCAGGAGAGCATAGGCAATACTGCGTACGTTGTGTTTGGAAGTGCTCAATTGCTCTATCCAAAATGGGTTAGAAAACATTACATACGAAAAATATCGTACAGTAACTCGTAAGGGAGATATCCACCCTTACAAAGCGACGTTTTACCGAACAAAAATTAAATCTAACAGACAATAAGAAAGGTATTGTGAATTATTACATTGATCGTAAGTATTTGCACAGCCACTATTGTGGTGTACAACTTCGAGAAAAACGAGGGGGTGGTACGGTCCTACCAATGTGTGTGTAACATGTAGGTATTTTGTATTGCTTTTCAAAGATGTAATAAAAATGCATAATACAAGTCAAAATTTGACATATTATACTCCTCGAATTCAACTCCACTGAGTGGGAATGCCAAGTGCATGATCTGGGGAGATCTCTGAAGATGCTTGGAAATCTGCAGTGATCGAAATATGGCCAACCCAGCCTTTAAATGTGGAACATCAGCCATCATCTTGAATTTATTTAGATTTTACTATAAATTTTCTTCCGATTAATTTTACATGTCTGGCCGCAGTAGAAAATAATTTGTCACTTTAAATTTAACATAAATGAAATGCTTGCATTAACTTGGCTTGTGAAGTTTAAAATTTTTTTTTCAAGCGCCGTATATACATTTACTGTATACTATCTAAGAGTAAACGGCCTCACGAGCTGTTAGGCGAGGACAAGTCTGCGGTAATTCGCCATTGCCTTCCACAGAGGTGTGAGAGAAGGGAGAACCACAACATTACATTGCAACTCCCCCGGCTGTGAATCGATCTCGGGACCCTTGACCCACCGAACCACTGAGCCAAGCGGTTGAACAAAAAAAATATACTAACAGATTAAAAAAAATCAACTTCTGCAATCCTAGAAGCCAAATTAATTAGTGTTCCGCCGTTAGTGTTTATTTGAACTGTCCGTCAAGTCATGTTCTATGCTGCATCGATGCCAAATGTACAACAATTAATCATAAACAAGTACAAGTGCAAATAAATCCACGAATATGGCGAATTATTAACCTTTAAGGGGTTTACACAATCATACATTTAAGCATTAAGCAGTGGAACTTGATCATCCATCATCGCGTTGGTTTGTATCTTTAAGCTTTCACAATCTAATAGTTTCTTCTAACAGTTTATATATTCTATTGTCTAATACACTTCTATTTAAAGCAATGTGACGGGAAAAAAGTTCCTACATTTTTGACAATTATTTTTTAAAACATAAAACGGGAGTCCGTATCGTAAATCGTTCTGTAACTTTGTTATAACTAGTTTGAATTACATACTCTGGTCAGTCGAGATCAAACAAGCAGGAGGGTATCTAATTAGTTATAGGTGGTTCGCGATACAGTGAGCACTTCTGAAGATCGTCGTGTCTAGAATAATGATTTAAAATGTTATTTATTGTGACTTCAGACTTTATGTTAAATTTGAGCTCGTTACTATTTTAAACGTTGTTTGTTACTTAGGTTGCTTCGACTAAGGCAAACATGTGATAAGAAACTACAAATTATCTGGAAAGAAATGTAACTAGAGTTTCAACAGTATAATTTTATCCCGACGCAATAAGAGGGGTGTTATAAGTTTGGCGTGTCTGTCTGTGTATCTGTATGTCTGTCTGTGGCATCGTGTGGCATCGTAGCTCCTAAACGAATGAAACGATTTTGATTTAGTTTTTTTTTTGTTTAAAATGTGACCTGATTGAGAATGTTCTTAGCTATGATTCAAGGAAATCTGATCTGTTCAGCCATTTAAAGATCAAAAGATGAACTCTTTTCTAGTTTTTTTTTTTTTTTTTTTTTTTTTTTTTTTTTTTTTTTTTTTTTTTTTTTTTTTTTTTTTTTTTTTTTTTTTTTTTTTTTTTTTTTTTTTTAAGTGAACATGAGCAATTCTACTGGTCTGACGGATTTGAAATTTTGTATCATGTGAGTTGGTTATTTTAAATTTTAATTTAATGTCCCGAACCACCTATATTTAACTGAATTTCCTTTTAATTGATAAATTGCCGTTTTCTCGAAAAATTACACTAAAAAAATAAAATAAATTTGCAACAAAGTTACAGAGCAATTTTACGTTATCGTCTCCCGTCCGCGTTTTAAAAAAATAATTCTCACGAAAGCCGAGGAGCTCGGGCCCATTATCTTGATGCATAAGTTTTTAGTTTTTTAAACCCCTTAAGAGCCCGTGTTACGTTTTATGGTGGATTTCTCTTACTTCCTTCCTGATTAAAATTTTGACAAGATTTAATACAAAATATTTTAATAGGGACGTAACTATTTACTTTACCTTTCACTATGTATATTGTATTCGAAAAACTAAAGTGTGACTATGAAATAATTACGCTAATTTAAATTTTGAGATAAAAATTCTCTCTCACGAAATAATAACACTAAATAACTCCCAGTACCGATTCTCTCCAATAATACGAAAGTAATAGTAAAACGTAATGTTTCTACAAAGAAACATTGCAGGTTATTCGTCGCATCCTTCATTTAATAAACGGAAATGAATATTAATAACAGAAGAGGTGACGCAGCCTCCGGTGGGGGCAGGGCAGTCGCTCTAGTTGACTCGTGAAGGAGTCAATGTGAGGCCACATGGCGCGATTGTGTTGCAGACAGCCGGACGAAAGGATGGCCCTTGGTGGACTCCCCCGTGCCGACCCTGGTCTACATACTGCTGTACTTCCTGATCGTATGGCTCGGCCCCAAGTTCATGAAGAACCGCAAACCACTGCGCCTCACCTGGGCCTTGTTGCCATACAACCTGGCCATGGCCGCGCTCAATCTCTACATTGCCACGGAGGTAAGTCACATTTGCCTGTTCCTCATAAACTCTGCTATACTTCTATTTTCATCCAGTTCGTAGATTTCCACACGTAACGGCTAACGACAAGAATATGTAAATGAATATTTCATTTACTAACTAATTAGCTACCATCATGCTGTATTTTGTCTCGACAAAATCAGAGTACGATGTTACGATATCCGCTCCCGTTTATGTTTTAAAAAATAATTATCGTCAAAATGTAGAAACTTCGGCTGGCCCAAGCCCTTAAACTGGTTGCTCTGGGATGGGATTTTAATGTATTAGTACAGTATGTGTTGCTGTATCGTGTGGTGTGTCCGTTCAGTACCGTACAGAATAATATATGGTCAGAACGTTTTTACTTAAAACCAGTATATACAGAAATGTTTGGCAGTATATAGGCCTAATATACATGAAACCATATTTTTCGTGGAAAGATTTCTGAACCAGTTTGTTTTAATGCATCATGTGTACAACGGCATCTCGGATTCTTGGTCAGTGATTGGCTGTTTTCACGTGTCTTCATGTTTTACTGGAAATCACATATATGTGCTATCGCAGTAACCTTATCCCGACCGGTACTGTCAAATTAGATGTCTTTCCACGAAGATAAGCTGTCAATAGCAATGAATCAAAACTGCTGAAGTCTGTTTATTTTGCACTGTGTTACTCTGAGAGAAAAATTGTCGAAGATGTGTTTTCAATTTAATCGTAAAGTGAATTACAGTTTGAATAATCTTATCTTTAAAAACAACTGTCAATTGAATTTTTAAAAATATAAATTAAAATGCCACTTCATATTAACCAACAATATGAACGGTATACCTAGTAAGTTGCAAAAACATGAACAGTGAACGAATGATTACTGACAAATGCATTCTTTCTTTGCAGTTATTTAGTGCTTCAACCAAACTGAAGTACAGTTATGTTTGTCAGCCCATAACACGATTGCCACACCCTGAGGAGATGAGGGTGAGTACGCCAGAAACAAAATTTTTAGCTCTGCTCATGATATTAGAGTAGAGTGGAGAGGTTTGGTCAGCTGTGAAATGCTTAACTTCTCGTTAAGGAGGTGGGTGTCTCGGCTGTTAACAGATAGCCAACGCAGTGTGGTGGTACTACATGTCGAAGCTGATAGAGTTCTGCGACACGTTCTTCTTCATCCTGCGTAAGAAGAACAACCAGCTGACGTTCCTGCATGTCTACCACCACTCCACCATGTTCTCCCTCTGGTGGATAGGTGTCAAGTGGGTCCCTGGAGGCTCCAGTGAGTATACAACCCCCTCACTCTCCTCCTTTTCCACTAGGTGACCGGTTCTTTGAAGAAGAACAAAACTACGAGTAGTTCATAGTGCATCATACTGGCAGGAACAAACATATCGGAAGTTGAAGGGATGGTCTCAGTTTTAAACGATACAACCGTTACGTAGACAAATGATGTGCCAAAGAGAAAGTAGTTGTATAGATCACGGTCTTAGATTTACAGGTCTGGACATTGACCTATCTACCAATGCTATTGAGTTGACCCCTTTATGACTGAAAGCGTCACTAGCAATAAAGTGTTTTAACATTGCAATATAGCGTCTTACTAGCAGTGCTCCGACACGAGCTTGCTCCTTGTAGATCCATTTGCGCAATGTTAAAAGAACCCCAGAGTGCCAGTGGCGCCAATCAGTCATAAGAGGGTCAATTTTCTACCCAAGTGTCCAGACCTGTTACTCTATGGCCGTGGTATAGATGTACGATTTGCAGACTACTGATGACTTGGTAAATGTATACTCTATGAACTGTGAGACGTATTCCCAGTCTAGTATCGTAGTCCGAAATTTTACGTCGTTCACATTTAGCTTCGGAATTAACTTTTGGCATTATCAACAGCACCTCTCGTAATTAATGGCCTCTGAAGCTAAGGATTCTAAGGCATGTGTAGACTATGAGATTTGGAAATAAACCGCGGAGAAATTGTATTAGAATGTGCCGATTTAAATGTATTTTAATTACTTATCTAATATCTGATGTTAACATGCAACAATTTAAAAGTGTAATAGTTGCATGTAAAATGAAGAACAGCTTAGGTTTTTAATATAAGACATACAAAGGGTTGGAAAATCAAGGAATTTTAATCTAATTAAATTGTTTATAAATTATGTATATTTTTGTGCCCCTTAATAGTTTAACGGCATTGAATAAAGGTACACGGGGAAAGGTGAAGGGACTGGATCTAGGGCTTGCAAGTTCAGTTCAGTAATTGGCGCATAGTAGTGATGCAGTATGTAATGCGCATGCGCATACCAGAGTCACCTTTAGCGTTCGTGCACTTCTGTGCACAAATCAGTATGGTTGTCGTCTAGAGTATTAACCTCAGTGGTGGAGTTGGTTGAAACCCCAAACCTCGATACAAAGTGTTATATTTTCGAGTCATGTGTAGATGTGGCAAGGACCTGCTGAATAGTTTTGAAGATAGTTTCGAATAATTTTGTTAGCTCGACCTTCTTCCAAACATGGTGGTAAGGGCGAAGGCCCCCCAAAAGTAGGGATAGTATAACACGAAAGTAAAGTAAAATCTATTGTTGGTGATCTAACAAGTGCTTGTTCGATAATGATTGGAGGCAGTGAAGAATGTTTCGTAAATTGCAAGTTAAATATAGTTGTATATAGTTTAAGTTAATGTCATCATAAAATTACATCAATGTACAATATATGAGACTATTGTTTTTTCCAGCTTTCTTGCCAGCAATGGCCAACAGTCTGATCCATGTACTAATGTACACATACTACGCCTTGTCAGCCCTTGGACCGGGCATTGCTCGCTACTTGTGGTGGAAGAAATATCTTACCATTTTACAACTGGTGAGTCTGACAAGTTTTGGCGCATTCGAGATCACAAAGCCCATTACTGTAGTAAATTGGATGCATTACCATCCCATGTGCTTGATAATCTTTGCATATGTCGTGTATTTCAGCCAGTTTGGTTTTATTATGAAAATTGCAATTTTATTAGTAACTATTAATTGTTTTCCTTCAGTGAAACTTTGTCATTAACAAACATCAGAGGTGAAAATATGTGTTATACAAATATTCGTTAAGGAAATGCATTTATAACAGGTTGATTAGATTCATGCTGTCAAGGTACATTTATGGAATGTACGGTTAAGCCGTACAACGTTTAGTGAACGTAAATAATACAACTATAGGGTACAGCGATTAGGGAGGTTATCAGATAATAGATAGTGTCATTTTGAGTCGTGAATACTTGTTACGAATAACAGTTACATTTGAATTCATACAAATTCTTCATACATTCTGTATCAGACGGTAATCGCGATGACAGGTGACATCAGTGGCCAATACTTCAGCTCGATTACGTGATTCGTTTTTGGACAGATAAATCCCGTTAAGCAACCAAACTTCCGGACGTCTTAGTTAATAGATGTAGTTCTTCTGAAGATTGCCTGCTCGATTATGACTGTGGAAATAAGAAAAAATTACAAATTAATAAAAATAGCAAATATTCGTGGTTTTCAAGCTCCTCCCCCCTCACAACGGTTAGGTAGCTGACGAAAAGTAATGAACAATTCCGGACACGACCTATCATTAAGTATTATAGATTTTGGTTACACATACACTAGCGCTACCTAGTTGTCTTGAAATTCAGAAATATATTTGCAACTCTTGCTTTGGTTTTTTTTTTTTTATTTTAGAAAACATTATCTAGTCAACCAGTCTTAGTTATAAATTTAAACTTATTCAGCAATACATTTTTACTATTAACAAATTTTTATAACCATCAAATTAACTGCTTTAAGTAATACTGTGAGCACATACAGCCGTCCAGTATTTGACGTAACTATGTTCCGAATTTCGTCTGCGACGTTTACTGCAAATCCTCCGAGTATTGGTTTGGGCTGAGTAAAAATATTTACTCAATGGTTTTTACCCTTCGACACTCGGAAGCAAGAGGCATTTCGTGTTTATCCAGCGGTAAATTATAAAATACTTCATAATAATAACAAACAATTCAATTGCTCTCCTGCTGAAAATATTTTGCTATATTTATCAAAATTATACACATATAAATATATTTACGATATTGGCTCGAAATTGTCCGGAAGAGAGTTATGATACGATATTCATTACCTGGACTAAAATTTAATGTCCTGTTAATAGGCATATTTTTCTTAAATACACAATTGGCTACACTTCAGTGTCTTCATTGCCTGGCAGTTGACCAAGATCGGCGCAGTCAGAGCTAAGAGTAGAAGCTGGCACACATTCTTTTCATCCGAAGTGGTATAGTGTTTGCAAGTAACTGAGAGTGAGCAGACACATTTGTCAGTCTATTAGCCTATCCTGTTTCCTGCGCCATTCTGGCTTGCATCCAAGCTACTTTATTGTTACCACCTATGTTAGTTGGAGGAACTGGTAGATTCTGAGACTATTTTATCTTTTGTACTTGGAGGGTGGCCAGTTTGAATATATTCTCTTCCTTG
Source organism: Medauroidea extradentata (assembly GCA_003012365.1). Lineage (NCBI taxonomy): Eukaryota > Metazoa > Arthropoda > Insecta > Phasmatodea > Phasmatidae > Medauroidea > Medauroidea extradentata. The sequence continues at coordinate 11,603 of PNEQ01117658.1, read as the reverse complement.
TTCCCTTAATTGCTTCGACTGAAAAACATCTCATCCCTTTACACTTTAATCAAACGTCCCCATCCCAGACTCCTAGTGAATAGAGTAAAACAAATGGCGTTATCATATTTAATCACAAAAATAATTCGTGGGACATTTGTCGGGATATTCTTCTGAATCGTCTTAGCGCTGCGATCAAGCAATGACTTATAAAGAGTTACCTGCTGCTGAAGAAATTTGATGATCAAGAGGAGACACGTATGCTCTTCCACCACAACAAATTCCAAACTCAATTATTTGTTTAGCTCCACTTCACTTTGCCAGACAGTTTGGAGCCGTAGGTGTCCTTTATCTCAACGTATAGATATTTATTAACAGAACTTCATTTCCTTGCATACCAGATTTAAACAGGATGTGTGTACGTTTGGCCGTCAGCATTTTCGTTTTCAAATAAGTTTGAGATTCACTTAGCGCGAGGGTTGAATGGCTCATCCTCGATGAACCGAGTGCGAAAATTATAGAGAAAGCCTGTCAAATATATCTTACCTGGGGTAAGCCCCCTGTACTCATCATGCAATCTGAGCACGGTATATGGATACGTGACTAATGCGGTTATACATTAAATAAGATGCAGGTGTGTGTATCTCAAGGAATGCCGTGAGCATATAAAGGTATGTGAAGAAGTACAGAAAAGTTCGTCCAAAAAATACCAAATAAAATCATAAATTCTAGAAGATGAGATACAACCAGGCAATCACCAGTTTATAAATTTTGTGTAACCGGGGTTAAAAAATGTACAAAATATATACTTTGGGATCGGTACTAAGTTCTAACAGAACACATTTGCTGAGATGCAAATTGATTAGAACATAATCCTACAAGTGCAATGCTGTTACTGGGGAAGGAACTCGGTGATGCTGCTTCGACTAACTTTGACATTGTTATATAGAACGTTACTGTTCAGCACAGCTGAGAATGTATTTAGGCTAAGATCAATACAATATCGTTTCACCATACAATAAGCCACGTGACAATTTAGTTATAGGCAGTTCATGATAAAGTGAGCACTGCATAAAGTTTTCTTTCGCCCGCTTTGCAGACGTCTTAACTATTTTTAATATGAAAATTTCCACGTGAATAAAAACCGGTGTAAATGTTTGAACACTTTCAAAAGTTAACATATATTGGCCAAATAAAACATATTTTAAATTAATTACAAATATGGTGAACAGCCTATAACTTAAAAAGGCAACTGAAACGTAGTCAAAGCCTCTCAGATGAGGTAAGTTATTTGTGGTTATTAAGTAACATTTCAAAATTCCGTTAAAGGGTTTTAGTCATTAAAAATAAACAGTTTCGAATATTTACACGAACAGCTACATAAACAAAAGTCTAGGTTGCGATCCTACCCTCGTCTTCAACGACCGAGTGAGGTGGCGCAACAGCAACACGTTAGACTCGCATTCAGGAGGACTGGGTTCGATTCCCAACTCCAGCCGTCCTGACTTCGGTTTTCCATTGTTTTCCGAAATCACCGCAGGCGAATGCTGGGATGGTTCTTTAACCAAAGCCGTGGCCGACTCCTGTCGTTGTACCAAGTTGTGAGTCGCCGTCTTTAATGACCTCGCTGTCGACGAAATATAAGGCCCACTTACTTACCTGCCATATTCTGCAACGGAAGAAAAACTTAAATTCACTCTTGTCGCAGCCAAAGTTGCTGCTTATACTCTACCTAGAGCAGGAGCGGCCGGAGTTTTCGGAGCTATGGACAAAACGTTTATTGAAATCATGCCATGGGCCACCATAGATAATTCTAAAATTGACTACTTTTTATGAGCTCAAAATTTGAACTTTAGTCCAAGCGTCAGTGCACAAATCCCCTGCTTACCTCCCCCCCCCCCCCACACACACACCTTACTGCCAGTCAAACATAAATATAAATACACAATGCCACCAGACAGAGACAGCCTTTGCAGAATGTAACATACTTGCAAGTTGTGAACTATTCATCTTGAATTTCTAACTTAGCCTCCACGATATTTAGAAAAGAAGTATTGCCAATTGTAAAATTCTAAATTTTTTTGTCAAGGTAGATTAATAATTTTGAATGTAGCGCGAATGTTTCAACTCACGGCGGGCCGTTAAAAATGCAGTGGCGGGCCAGTGTTTGGCCCGCGGGCGTAGCGTTGGCTGTCCCTCGCCCAGATCATAGGCAATGCTAAGAGTATGCATGTGATGCGCTCAGTGCACAGGTTTTATCTATGTCTGCACGAATTTTCAAGTGTGTTTTGACCATAAACGGTATGTATTAAAGACAGTTGCAACAAGAGGACATTTTATGTTACACAGGTCTCATTACTCAATAAACCATCTTAAAATTTTCGAAACTCATCACAGTAAAATAGTTCTACGCAATTATAGGGTACCCATCCTGCTGTTTTCATAAAGGTGAAAGGTATCAACCAGCTTTTGCTGTTGATTTCAAGATTAAAATAACATAAAGTAATGCTGCTAACATTGGTTCTCGTATAATTTAGTATCCGATATTTTGGGGAAATACGATTTTAAATTGATATTCAGAGGCTAACTACGTCTTTAATAATAAGTCTATGCGAAAAGAGCAAAACGTCTTATCTGCTTATTTTGGCATAAGGACTAACCTACCGGAGTTTGTAGATGTTGTTCAAAAACATTCTGTAGTGTCAGTGAGATACTGAGGCGGCGAAAACACATTTCACGACCTTTCACCCCCAAACCATAACGATACCTCACCAGGTTTATAAATTATAGAGGATATTGGGAAAATGCATTTTACCCCTTTTGACCCCTGAGTGGATGCCTATATTGCAAAGAGAAACCACCCTTAAAGTTTCATACTTCAAATAGAAAAGTTAACTATTCTTACAGCTGTCATTAATATGTGCGTATATCCTAATATCACAGGCGTTCCCCGTCATCTTGCCTTACACAGGATTGCAACATAAAAACCTCCTATCAGTGCTCCAAGTAACTACGCCAAGATAGGTCGTCAGAATCCTTAAGAAATTTAATGTGCATAATATTCATTCCTGTGGTCAATAAGGTATTCGTATCAGTAGGACGAAAAAAGTAGCAAGTTTTAGATTATTTGTCCGTGGTCATAACTGCTTTTCGGGATTTCTGGAACATTTTACTAGTTTAAACCCCCTTAATTGTCGAATTTTCATGAATCCTGAAACAGATTTTAAGGTATTTGCTTAAGCTTAATTCGTATTCAAAATTCATCTCGATATCATAACAAGTTTAAGAGTAATCAGATGATTAATTGGAACCAAATTTTATTTTTTCAGTACTCTTAGGGGTTGAATGAATTACACAAAACCCTGAAACTATTTTTAGGGATATTCGTAAGCTTCAGTCTGAAACAAAAATCACCTCAATATGTCAACGGCTTTTAACCTCCTTAATGTTAGAATTTTCAAAAATTCCTTCTTAGTGGTCGCCTGTGGTTCATGTCTCCAGGTCCAGCGGTTTGGGCTATGCATTGATGAGTGAGTGGGTAACTTCATTATATAGACACATAATAGACACATACGCATGCATACCTTACTCCAAATCATGTAAGCATGTAAGGAATAAACTCTGTGTTTGGCGGTAACTCGTCGTGAATAATCCTGTGTATAGGGTGAGTCTGAATTCGACCTCGACCGACAAACTGTGTGGGGCAAGCCCTTATGAAAAATAAGGTAGGGTTTACACACAACAGCTTGGCCGAAAGAGCATGGTAAGTAAATAACGACCACATGAAAATGGGGGCCGCGGTTGGCTAGAGCACTCGCTTCCCACCAAGGCGATCCGCGTTCGATTCCCGGCGGAGTCGGTCCCCGGATTTTCTCATGTGGGAATCGCGCCGGAATATGTCGATGGCCGGCGGATATTCCCGGAGATCTCCCGTTTCCCCCACCCCTCTCATTCCGGTGTTTCTACATCGTAGGGCCTCATTTCATGCCATCCTTCAGAGTACGGAGACGCTTACGGGCACCCAGTAACTATCTGCATTAGGGGTATGATACCCTAGCCCTCGTATATCCTCCTCATACGATATTTATTTTATGGTAATGTTACATTTTTTACTCCTGTTGACGTGCATAATTAGATCTGAGTATATTATATTGTCGCGAACATTATCGCATCACGGCAGTACGTTACGTAATATATACGAACCGTGTGTATTCTGTTCGCTACATCATGTGTCCACACTGGAAGCTACGATCTGGTAAGATCTCATAACTGCGTATTATTATTTGCAAATGTATGTGTGTATGTGTGCCTAGAAAGAGTACGTGTGATCCTAATACTTTGTCTGAGTAAATGCCGTTATTGCATCTTAATTACTTTGAGAAAACGACACGTACTTAAAAAGAATAAATTATGCAAAAAATATATACATAATCTCATGTTTTTGACGAAATATGTGTGCATGCTAAAACGCTACCACAGTTTAAGCAAACATTGTTAGCAGTTAGTTTCGTTTGTGTGTATTTTACTTTTAACTCCTTCACGTAGTTGTTCGTACAATTAAGAACGTTGTCAGTTTCCATTCCTTTTTATTCAAAGTTTCACTGCACTTTTTTTTTAATATCAGGTGCCTTTTAATTTGTTCAGACGTATTTATGGTGGCAGGTGAAATTAACAATTAATAATAAGGTCCGCTCAATGTAGTGGATAGTAATACTCAAGAGTCATTAAGTGTTCTGCGTATCAAGCTTGCAGCCACAAAGTTTAAGGGCGCGGTATACCGCAATTTTCATCACAATGTTTTTATTTTTATATTTGTACCACATTTTTTTCTTCTTTTATATACACAAATGTGACTAAATTTTGTTCTTATAAATAATGTTTGTCTCGCATAGTTTTTGCGTAATGGCTCGTTAAAGCCAAAATTTTCATGTTTCCGTTTTAAGGACGACACTAAAACCAACTCACTTACCAAACTGAAAAAAATCACAGTGAATAAATATGTTGTAGGATACAAATTCAGCTGTGTTAAACAACAAAATAAAATAATTTTGTATTTTTAAAACAGTTATTGAATTTTTCAAATTCTTATTTTAAATTTTAGCATTTTTATGTAAATAGAACAAAGTTTTTATTCTTTGTTTTCATGTACGTTTAATTGTAGCCTGCGGCATCTTTAACCACTCTGAATTTTTTGCGTTTGGTATATCAGTTGGTTTTAGTGCAGTCCTTAAAACGGAAACATGCAAATTTTTGCTTTAATGAGCCATTACGCAAAAACTATGCGTGATAAAAATTTATATAAGAGGAACATTTAGTCACATTTTGTGTCTAAAACAAGAAAAAATATCTGGTACAAATGTAAAAACAAAAACATGGTGATGAAAGTTGCGGTACGCCGCACCCTAAAATGAGATATTTCTCAAGGAATCTTACCACAGAAATTAATCTTAAGAAAAGTGTTTAGTTCTTTGTGTTTTTAATGCACATTTTAACGTTACGGTTCTGATTTAAATACTAATAATAAAAAATTGCAAGTTTTCTTAACGTCGCAGAATTTCGTAAGAATGTTTACGTAGAATCATTTTACTTTGAAAAAGTAGTTCTTAAAATTGATCCATTAAAAAGCAACGTTTTAAGTTTGATTCCCATTTCAAAAGCAATTCAAACTCATTGGCTGCAAAGTTTTATACGCAGAGACTTTAATTACTGGAAAAATTCTATGCAAAAGTGTATTGAAACATTTGTAATGTTATGTCATGTTCTGTTGCAGATTCAATTTACCACTGCCATGATAATGGGGATAAACGGAATAAAGTCTGGCTGCGACTTCCCCATATGGATGCAATATACGCTAGTGATATACATGATTTCATTCATTGTGTTGTTTGGAAACTTCTACGCGAAAGCTTACATTGAAAAGGTGAGTGGATCACAATATGGTAAGTGAATAATGTGTTATGTTGCTGAACTAATTCAAGAATAAACGTACAACTTCGTGAGTGGCTAAGGAAATTTTACCTGACACGGATTTAAGCGTTTTTACAATGTCGCTTACGTGCGGAAACAGGGGTAGCTTTCAGTAGTGTAGTGCTATCACAAGAAAGCTAGGCTCTTTAGTGTCCCACAATTTATCAAAACTGCGTAATTAACGCCACCACCTCGTGATTATATTGAAAAAGTACATAATTAATTCTCCACACAGTAAAAAAAAAACGTACTTTAACAAAAAAGTATCTTTGATAACTAGTCTTTAAATTATTATTTAATTTTTCATATTACAAGAGTTGTAATTTTTTTAGGAAAAATTATTGTGATTTTTTAAGGAATGCTTAAAAATATGTAAATATGTCTGTATATTTACAAACATTTTTGTATAGTTACGAACTTTTTTTATAACTATCCTGTACACTAACTAACCAGTTTTAAATATTTACGGCTAATTTCTTGTATATTCTACAATTATTGGCACACAAGAATTTATTGGCAACCAATTTCCAAGAATATTCTGTGTGAAAGTACAAAATATTTTGTAAAATGTGAGAGGTTGGTGAAGTTTATGCCCTCCGAAATTCTTGTTGAGGTGCCTGGACTGATAAATGTTTTCACATTAGTTTACAAACTTTTCTTTGTAAATGTACACTTTATTTTTCACTGTATATAAAGTCGTGTGCTGGGACATGCACCCATATTTACACACGACAAACTGTTGAAAAACGCGAATGATAAAAACCGCCAGTGCCCTTGTTTCGCTCTAGACTTATTCTTTTGCACGTGCCTTAAACTCTCCAAAATCAGAAATTTTGTCGCCCATTAAAATGTTGCAAACAGGTTTATTTCTCCCATGACTGCATAACTACTTGGTTAATTACTATAGTAGATGTTATTAAACGTAAATAATTAAAATTGCATGTATTTTTAAGCACTATGTATCTCATTATTTCAGACATTGTTAAATTTGGAGTATAGTAATGGCAACAATGAATATAGAATCGGTTTAGGTATTGTTTTAAATCCATTAAAACCATCTAAAAGACGCTCAAGATCGAATTTGTTCGGAGAGGAAACTTGTGACGTCGGTAAGAACCTCAACTGGTCACAAAGTTGAACGCAGGGTGTCCAAAGGTTACGTACACCATTTTCGTTAGTACTTGCTAAAATCAGTTGTTTGTGTTATCAGCGTTCGAGAAATCGTGTTCCGACACCAACAGACTAAATACGCGGGTTTTTAATCCCTCATAATATATTAATTTTAAATTCTGTTTCCAAGAAATTTTCGACCAATTTCTACGTGTATGTATATCTTAACCCTATGAACAGTTACGTTAGTGGCATACTATCCACAATGTGTAAACAAAAGAGAATGTTTACATAACCATAATCTGTTGTGGGTGGTTTACACTAGAAGAAAGTTAGCGTTCCACGTGGTCATTACATGCACGATTGGGGACATGTCAGGGGAACTAGTAGTGTTTTAACATGATTGAGACAATCCCAGACGATACATGGCGTGTACGGAAGGTAATTATCCTGCTGGATGATCACAGTACAGTATAGTATTGTCCAGAATAAACTATACCGAAAGTAGGCAACACTGCATCGTAGTGGAGTGCGCGTATAGGTCTTTAGTCAAACTGCAGTATTGGCAAGTTCCTATGAGGAACATATTGTAATGAGGGTTTATTGGGTTACGGTGTTGTTTTTTCACCTATAATCGTTGTGTATTACAAATAAAATCAATAAAATTTTAGGTATACAAGATGAGTCAGGATGGAGTGTGTTAATTTTTCGTGTCGGTAGCTTATGAAAAAATCGAAAAAGTGTATGCAATTTGTCCATAAAGTAATAGTATAGGAGGGTTCTGAGGCTTTTAAGGTGCTAAATGGTGCTATTAGAGCAGTTTCTGTAACGTAATAATGGTCTGGCCCCAATGTCACTATTCTGTCAAGTGTAAGTTCAAATATTTGGGGAGGGGCTCGGACAAGTTGCCCCCACTCCTGCGTGTGGCCCTGGTTGCCGCAGGGAAGTGTGCCGCTCGACGACTTTGTGGTTGTGGTGTTTACCAGAGGGCTTCCATGCCGGGTTACACTCATCAGTCACCATGTGTAGTTTACCACTAAAAACCACACATAGCCATTATATGAGGTACCGTGTTGCTCTGGCTAAAACGCCCGCCGCTGTTGCAGAGTTACTGGTTTAATCCCCGGCTTCGGCCATCCTGATTTCGGGTTTCCATGGTTCCCCGAAATCACTCTAGGCGAATGCTTTGATGGTTCCATAACAATGCCATAGTTAGAGACCCAGGTATTTCGCGAAATCATTTGAGAAGACGTTTAATTTCAAACTTTAGCGATTGGATCACTGTTACTGAAACTCTTCTTTGAAGACTTGGGACCAATAGCAAACCTGTATGAAAATACTCACGGACTCCCGCGCTACCTTGTCACATGTACAACTGGTCACTCACTGGGGCAGCAGCCAATGAACATGTAGCTGAGGACAGAGTGTACACACGACTTACTTTAGAAAAGTGTGGTACTCTTACTAAAGCAATTTCTCGGAAACCTGTGTAAAAAAATTCATATACTGTAAAATTGGTATTCCAAACTTTGTAAGCAAATTTTTTTTATTAAAGTACAGTCAAATTTTGGTACTTTAATTCGACACATGCAGAATTGCTACGTCACGCTTGTCCAATATATGTTAAGATTATCAGTTTGCTACTTTGCTAAAGCAGGCCTCAAACATGTGTTTTCTGCTTTGGCGGTGTCTTGTTTTCCTTTATTTTTCTTTTTTTTTCTTATTTGGTTGTCCTTGTTTTATTTGACCCGATTCCATTTATGGAATTTTATGTTGTTTATGTATACTGTTGACTAAAGCCTACCCTACTTATCAATTCTTTATATTCTCTTTAGTTATACTTTGGCAGACATCTGCATCGTAATGAAAACTACATACAGTCATTCACTCCCGTTTCACAACTCTTTTAAAGGTAATGTCTTCTCGAATACTTGGCAAAAGTTGCTCTCTGGGATTGCGGATCGCGTTGTTTCTTAATTATTTCGAAAAACCTAAATATTTCAATACATCTGTTTAGTGTTAATTCACTTTCCTACTCCGTCCTGAGTAGCAGTCTTGAAATAATATTTGTCTTCCAGGGCGCGAAAGTGTTCTACGGCGAAGTCAAACCAGAGCCAGTCATCAGGGACTCCTCAAACGGCAAGGTAGTTATGGATGAAGACCCGGAGAGCTGCTACGCCATCGGCAGAGCAAGGACGAAGGAAGAGTCTTATGGCTACGCCAACGGCGAGCTGCACATGAAGAGAGTGGCGAACGGCTACGCAAACGGCGCCATCTGCTACGCGGAGGACAGCGACACAGACAGCAGTCACTTCAAAATCAAAAAATCCGAATGAACCTTCTGGAAATAAAGTGTTCAAGCTCGTGTAGCAATAATTAAGTTGCTATTTAAAGAAAGTCTTCAGTCGGTGTCAAGCGGTGGCAAATGCGATACGGCATTGTACTACATCAGAAGAATTATTTAAAACTTTTTGGCACATTGTACATCTGTTGACGCACGCTAATGGCACTAAGGATGTAATTAACTGTTTATATTCTTGCTGAGCCGTACAAAATGTAATCAAGTGTAACATTAGGCGCAAAGGCGAAGGAAATGTTATATCATCCTACGTTCTATCCATTTTTTTTCCCAAGCTCTTTGTTATTTCGTTAATCGTAGTTTTTCCACGTCCGTTATTATTATTATTATTACCTTTTTGCTAAGCTCTTTCTTAATTCGTTAAACGTAGTTTTTCCAAATAATTCTTTACTTTTTGTGTTGTTATAAGCGGTCACATACATTTTAATTGCTGCATTATCAAAAACTCGTTAACATAAACTCGCTACACTCGAATGAATATAGAAGAGACAGAGATCTTGAGCGGCATAATTGTTAGTAAAATTCGACAACTGTATTTATGTTCAACATTGGCAGCTGCATACAGGTATGTGAAAGACTCCTTAATTTCTTCAATTATAAATTAAACCTTCCTTGTTGCTTTACATACATATTTACATAAATACACACACAAACACACCTGGAATTGTAGCTATTCAGCGTGTTAAGGTAACTATTCCGTCTCATATCTCTGTGGACTGAAGCCGCTAACACTTAAACTGTGCTGTAGCAGCGTCTTTTACGATTATTTACCTAATAGAACAAATAATCCCCGAAATAGTGGGACTTTAATGCTGAGCGAGACAAGTCTCAAAATTTTGTAACGTAAGACAACCCATTAAAATTTGGAGCAAAAGTAAAGCGTTTGTTATTTGATAACAAAAGTTATTTTAGGCTAGTTGAACAGTCGCTTGTATAGTTGGGTATAGTAGTTTGTTCAGCGTTTTGTGAAGAAAATTCAGAATGTTAGTTTCAAAAGTAGCAGCAAAGAAGACCTGATTTGTACGATAGAACCGTCGAAGATAACAAGATGAAGGAAAGGTTAGTGAATGAACTTAGTCTACATAACCTTTTTTTGGAAAGCCAAATAAAATAGAGAGTGATTAAGCTGAATGTGGTTACGTTGCGTAATAGTAATAAGTGTTCTAAAGGAATATGCATCAGCACAAGTACCCATGTGCTTCGGGAAGAAAAAAATTGTTAAGTAGACTGTGGTCATCAAGATGGACTAGTTGACAAAACCTTAAATGATTACGGTACAGACTGTATAAATAATTAGAGTACATAATTTTTTTCGCAGTGACTTTTTCAATAGATTTGTATTCCATGTCATTTATATTGCATTTTCTTCATAATGTATGTTTCTTTATTTTCCATAGTGTTTAGTAAGATATTGCTAAGTATGCACTTTAAAAATCGTTTTGATGTACTTACCAGCTAAAAATAATTTTGTCGGTTATGTAACGTAATAACTTATTATCGAAATTAAATTAATTTCAATAATTTTATGCTCTTGAACATCTTGAGTGTTTGGTAAGGTATGGATATGTTGCTAATTTGTGGTCAGTAACAGAAGAGAATCAGTAACACAATAAGTGACAAACTGGGTATGCTTAGCACTAGACAGCGTCTATACTTTATTTTGATTATGAAATGATAAGCAATAATGTAATTAGTAGGCCAAGTATTAAAATTTTAGTTACAGAAGTCCGTGTTATTGATATACACGAGAATATGTTTCTCTTTTGGAAAAATACAGACTTCTAGGAAGCATGTTATGAAAACAATTATTATTATTATTATTATTACTAGGCCATGTGTGTTTGCAATTGACTGTGTACTAGAAAATGTAGTTATCTTTGACTAATTTCTCTTTGTTGTTTAACTTTAAGTACGACTATCTTGCAAACTAGAACATCAGATCTATTCTGTGAAATAAAGCCTAATTCAGGTTTAAATGTTCTTTCTATCTCAATTTATTTCACAGAATATAATTAAATAATAACATGGATAGAATACTTCGACCAGAAAGATTTTGTCTAGACCCAAGCGAAGAAAACTCAACTCAAGGATGGAAACACTGGTTCAAGACTTTTCAAAATTTTATTTCCTCTGCTGGAATTAGTGAAGCTGATCGATTGAAGGTACTAACAAATTATATTTCTCCCTC